>JAAAKG020146403.1:0-10676 GCA_010014905.2 Druon quercuslanigerum
TCAACTCATTTTTGTTTTTATTTATAGTCAGAATGTAATGTTTAAAGTGGTATGATTGAAGAATTGAAAAAAAAATTCACCAAGGGGATGTTAATCGTGAACAAAAATTCAAATCTTAACATTGATGCCGGCAAAATGGGAAATTGCGAAAATTGCAAAAATAATGAATACATCTCGTTAATGTGCGAGTTTTAGTACAAAGGATTTAGTATAAGATGCTTTGTAATTATACGCGGAGCAAAAAGCGCGGCCTCGCGCGGCGCGCGCGAAGTCGAACTCGGACGCAGCAACGAAAAAAATTATTTCTCGAAAACCGCTGGAGAGCACACAATTTTGCAAATTGATTTATCATTGTTATCGTTTAAAGATTATGAGAAAAAATCACGACAGAAAAAAAACTACCTTTTCCGAGATATTTAACTTTTAATCTTTTTTTGTTAAATTTTTTAAGAAGCATAATAAATTTTATAGTGGAAGCTTCTAATGTGTCCCCTAGGGTTTACATTTTTCTTTTACCCTCTTCCTATTCCTTAACACACCTCCCACACCCTTTTTGTTGGTGGGAGGGGGACCTACAGCTTAAGGTGGGTTCCGAACCACCAGAACCTCGGTAAAGGTACATAAAAAAATTTCCAGAGGTACCGGCTCAGGAATCGAACCCCGGACCTCTGAGGTGAAGTCCGAGCGTCTAACCACTGAGCCACCGAGGCTTTTATAATTAAAAAGTAGACAAAAAAACCTAACTTTTATGTATAGATCAAATTTCAATTTGAGCAGTAGTTTCCTAGCAATAGAAGTTTCAAAATTGAGATATTTTAAATGCTTAAAATATTCAAAAAATCGTATTTCCAAAAAATATACTGTAAATAAAAAAAGACGGAATAGGTATCCAATATTTTTTGACGAAGAATCGAAAAAAAATTACTCGAATGAAATATAAAATTTGAGTGTAAATTTGACATGGAATGACCCATGTATGGGTGCTTTTTCTAAAGTAACTAAAAATTCCGAAAAATTGAAGCACCTACTAATTATTTAACTTAAATTTCAGGCACTGCTAATTGAAAATGACTCCTTTGCACTTATAAATGAAAATTAATTTATGAAAATCGATTTTATTCTATTTTGTTACGTGTGACGTGGAACGAAAAAACCTATACTTGGATGCTTTCCTAAAGACTTTTTGAAAATTCTTGTAAATTAAAGCCCCTTGTAACTATTGAACTTAAATTAACTTAAATTGTCCTGCTAATGGCAAATGTTTATTTTTGCTTGTATCTGGAAATTCATTGATGACAATCGATTTCATCCTATTTTATATGAAAGTTACGAAGAAACCTATATATGGGTGCTTGTTCTAAAGCAATTAAAAACTCCTAAAAATTGAAGCACTTTACAATTATTTAACCTAAATTTCAGGCATTGCTAATTGAAAATGATTCTTTTGCACTTGTAACTGAAAATTTATTTATGAAAATCCATTTAATCCCAGTTACCAAGAAACCTATATGTGGGTGCTTTTTCTAAAGTAACTAAAAATTCCGAAAAATTGAAGCACCTTACAATTAGTTAACCTAAATTTCAGGCATTGCTAATTGAAAATGATTCTTTTGCACTTGAAAATGAAAATTCATTTATGAAAATCTATTTTATTGTATTTTGTTACGTGTGACGTGAAACAAAGAAACCTATATATGGTTACTTTTCTCAAAGACTTTTTGAAAATTCTTGAAAATTGAAGCACTTTATAAAAATATATAATTGAAATTGCAGGCACTGTTATTAAAAAATGATTTTTAAGACCTTGTAACTGTAAATGCATTTATTATAATCCATTTTATTCTATTTTGTTACGCGTGGCGTGAAACAAAGAAACCTATACATTGGATGATTTTCCTAAAGACTGTTTACAAATTTTTGTAAATTAAAGCCCCTTATAAATATTTAACATAAATTGCCCTGCTAACTGAAAAGGTTTATTTTCGCTTGTAGGAAATTCATTGATGAGAATCGATTTTATCCTATTTTTTATGAAAGTTAAGAAAAAACATATATATGGGTGCTTCTTCTAAAGCAATTAAAAACTTCTAAAAATTGAAGCACCTTACAATTATTTAACCTAAATTTCAGGCATTGCTAATTGAAAATCATTCTTTTGCACTTGTAACTCAAAATTCATTTATGAAAATCCATTTAAGCCCAGTTACCAAGAAACCTATATTTGGGTGCTTTTTCTAAAGTACCTCAAAATTCTTAAAAATGGAAGCACGTTACGTGTGACGCGGAACGAAGAAACCTATACATTGATGCTTTTCCTAAAGACTGGTTGAAAATTCTAATTTGATTTTTTTTTCTTTTGTAACTGAAGTCATTTTTCGTTGCAGATTTGTTTTCTTAATTTAAAAATGCATCTTTTTTGTTTTTAAACGCAATTTTTGGGTTGAAAATTAATCTGTTTTTGTAGAGGATTAAACTACATTGCTGAAAATTCGTCTTTTTCGTTGAATTAAACTGTTTTTTTTTTTTAATTTCAATCATTTTTGATTGTGTCAACCACATTTTTTATTTAAATATTCATTATTATTAGTTAAAATTTATTTTTATTAGTTTAAAGTTTAACTAACAGGATTAAACATGATTATGTTAAAAAATTACGTTATTAAAAATTAATTTTTAGTTTAAAGATTTATCTCTTTTAAAAATCGTTTTTATTTTGTTTAAAAATTTATTTTTTTGACTGAATATCAAACTATTAAATTTTTTGTTAAAAATTGATCTTTTTAAATTAAATATAAATAAAAAAATTAAATAAAATAGACTTAAATTTCCCGCAATAATAATTGAAAAGGATACTTTTTGTTTGTATCCGGAAATTCATTTATGAAAATCTGTTTTATCCTGTTTTGTATGAAAGTTACGAAAAAACCTTTATATGGATACTTTTTCTAAAGTAATTAAAAATTTCTAAAAATTGAAGCACTTTGTAATTATTTAACTCAAATTTCACGCACTGCTGTTTGGAAAGGATTTGCATGTACTTGTAACTGAAAATTCATTTATGAAAATCCCAAATAAGAAATCCTATTACTGTTTATAATATTTATGAATTTAGAAATTTCCCAATAGTAAAATTCCCGACAGAAAATTGCCAAATTATAAAATATACAACATAGAATATTTCCGAATTTGAACAAGTAATAAATTTTCCTTCAACCATAAACGAAAAAAGAAGTTTTAAACAAAGTGTAAGTCAACTTTTACCGAAGGAGTTGAATTTTCAAATTTGAAACAGACGAATTCGTTTATAAAGTATTTGATTTTTCAACCAAGAAAGATTTCAGATGTATTCTTTAACAACAACAATATTAATTTTTAATAAACTGTTAATTTTCTAAAAAAAACAAAACAGTTAAATTTCCAGTAAAAAGGATTTTTTTTACGAAATTGTTGAACTTTTAACTAAATGATAAAATTTGTAAGCAAATAGTTAAATTTTCAACTTGAAAAAGAGATAAATTTTAAAACAAAAATGCGAATTTTTTACAAAAAAAAATACAGAATTTCCAACGAAGTATATAACTTTTCAATAAAATTTAGATTTTTTAACTATAAAAACAAGTAATTTTTAACCAAAAATCAAAAACTTTAATTTGTAACAAATGAGATGAACCTTCAAACAAAACTAAAAATGTTTTTTTAACAAAGTAGTTCAAATTTTACCCAAGTAGTTGTATTTTTAATTATAAAAATTAAATTCGTAAAGTATAATAATGTATATAATTATATAATATTAATAATAATATATATTAAAAATAATATCATAATTTAGATAATTAAAAAAAGATTTTAATTTTAAATAAAAAACAATCTATTACCAAATTTTTAACCAAGACAGATTTTAGTTGATTTTTCTACACTAAAATATAAGTTTTCAACAAAAAGTTAATTGTCTACAAAAAAAGTTAAACTCACAACCAAAAGAAAAAAAGAATTTAAAAAAAACCATTGAATTTTCTATCAAAAAAATAAGATTTTTAAAAAATTGTTAAACTTTTAAAAGTATAAGAAATTTTTTAACAAAATAGTTATATTTTAATTTAAAAAATGAAACAGGTGATATTTACAAAAATGGTAATATTTTTACCAAAACAGAATAATTTTGAATCCAAAGGAGATGAATTATTTACCAAAAAAATAAAAATTTGCATCCAAATACTTAACTGTTCAACCAAATTCACAAATAAACATTTTTAATTCAAGGAAGAAAAAAAGTTTATCCAAAATGTTAAGCCAAAAAAGACAAATTTTAACTAAAATGGATCACTTTTAACCAAAAATAGAATAATTAAATTTTTAAGTAAATAAACTAAATTAGGACAAAACAATTTTTCAACAAAATAATGTAATTTGCAGCCCATGACATAAACCTTCCATAAAAAATATCCTTTAAACCAAGCAGTAACATTTGCCCAAGTAGTTGAATATTTAAATAAAGAAGATTAGTTCTTAACCAAACTGTTACTTTTGTGCCTAAAAAGATAAATTAAAAAAAAAACCTACAAAAAAACAGAAATAGCGATACAAGGTGAAACATTCTTTTAAAAATGTGATAATTTTTTCTAAAACAATTATTAATTTTTCCACAACATTTTGATCGAAAGAATAGAATTTTAATATTGTAATATTGTGTATATAAAACATTTTATAACGGAATAAAACAATTTCAGGTTTTCTCGGATACTTGGTCAAATTTTTCACACTTTAGGTGAATTATTTATGGTGAAATCAGGTCATAATCCTAAAATTAAATGTATCTTAAGTAAATTGTACATGTAGGTCAAGATACTGAATTCTGTCTGCTTTATTCTGGAAAATTCCCAAACTGGAAAATTTCCGAATAATAAAATGCCCGAATAATAAAATTCCCTAATTATAAAATTCCTTAATTATAATAAACCCGAATTTAAACAATTACCTAGAGAGAAGGTTTTATCATTAATATTATTTATTAAAAACACAATAACAAAATATTTTCGTGGATTGAAAATAGAACTTTTTGGTTAAAAATTTAACGATTCGGTTAAAAATTAAAGTATTTCCTAAAAAATTAAATTATTTTTGAAAATATTTAAGAATCTTCTTCAATAATATTTTTTAATCCGTTGAAACCTTCTAAATGCTAAAAAAATCTCCTACAATCGTTTAAAGTCCGTGTAAATCCCTTAAAATTTCTAAAATTTGGTTAAAATACTTAAACTCTTCGAAATTCCTTAAAATATTTAAATATTTAAAAATTCGTTAAAATTACAAAATTTTGTATGGCAGTAAGTTTTTTTCATGCAAGAAATACCATTAAATCATCAAAACTGCGTTTAATCTCTTAAAATCCGTTTACACTTTTAAATAAATTTTTTCGATTTCCAAACAAAAAATTATAAAAAGTTATGCTTATTTGAATTTTGTATTATATTTTCCAAAAACACCGATTTTTTTTAACTTTTAATAAAGGGTAGCAGTTTTTATGAAGAAATTTCTGAAAATTGTAAAATTAATGCTTGCTAAATAACTTTTGCATCCAGGAGAATTCATTTTTCTTACAGTCGAGTTTTCTACTTTTTCTTGAAATTTGACAGATATGGAAAATGGTTCTATAGAAAATGTTTCTTGCTTTTTGCGATATTTTTTATAGTATACCAGAAAAATTAAAAAATTATTTTAAGAAAAAAAAATCTGCTGGCCTCAAAAATGGTTTTGCCCGCAAGATGCTTGTAAGATACCTTTCTGATATTAGTAGAAATTTTAAAAAATATTTTGAAGAATACAAAATTGGAATTTTCAAAAAAAGATTTTTTTCATTTTTAAAAAATTGGCAAAAAATAATCAAAAAGATTTTGCTGGAAAAACCACCTTCTTGGTTCTTCTAAATATTTTTAAAATGGTATACTTAATACCAGAAAGAAATGTCAGCAGCATCATGCACGCTTAGCCATTTTTGAGCCGGGGAGAATTTTTTTTCCCTAAAATGTAATTTTAAACTTTTGCTCATAAACTATTAAAAATTTCACCACAGAACAAGAAACATTTTTCATATAATCTTTTTAGACGTGTCATCTTTTATCTAATGATGGTTTTTTGAATTAAACAAATTTTTCTTTGGTATAGATAAGGACATATATTTTTTTGATTTAGGGAAATATTTGTTTGATTCAAATAAAAATTATATGATAAAAATAAAATATATTTGATTTAAATATACCATTGTTTAAAAATAGGTACGATTTTAAAGATGCATTTTAATTTTTACATGAAAGTGTTTCAACAATTTTTTTTAAAAGTATTTATTGGATACTAAACATAAGTTTTTGTCGGAAACAAAGAGTTTTTAGATAGAATTTATATTTTATACAGTCAAAAAAACTCATTTTTTCACAGAAGAATTTTTCTAAAAAAAAAACAATTATTGCACTATTTATTACGATTTTAAATAAATTATAAACTTCAATGGAATTATTTTGAGTAAAAATAAGCTTAATGTAAATTTTTATTAATTTATGCATGAAATATTTCTTATTTAAAAATTTGATGTAAAAATTAGGTGAGAATTCGTATTTCTATCCCAATCGTCTATTATTCATATTTTTTGCATAATCTAGAAAAAATGTGTAGCTACATAAATTAATTACAGTTTTTTAAGCTTAGAATGCATTGAAACATACATTTGTTTTTAGTATGCAACCATTGTTTACACTTGACAAAACAATCGTAAAAACACTTGTATGCCAAAATTAAAATTTTTTTTTAAATTGTACCTACTCTTTCTACTTCCAGTTTTCGGCAGTAGGTGGCGCAATGGTCGATTCAAAAAACATTTTACTGAGCTTCGAGTCATTATAAAATATTTTACGATCCCTGAAAATCTCTCAAAATCCCTTGAATTCCTTGAGCCTAGACGCTTGGAGAGACTCATTTTGTAAATTATTAGGAGATAATGCAATAGATCACCACATCTGCGATATAGAACACGATGCGGTAGAAAATTCAATTGAAAAAATTGGGTCTCTGAGGTTAAGGATACCATTTAGAAGTTAAAAACGATAAGGCTGCTACGTTATTTTATTTTTGGTCGAGAATTTATTTTGTATAGTTTGAAAATTAAACTGCTTGGTGGATAATTCATGTGTTTTTTTGAAAATTAATCTTTTTGATCATAAAAATAATTTTTGTTGTTGAAAATTTCTTTCATCAGGTTGAGAATTCAAATATACAACCAAATTTGGACAACAACCATACAATTTCATAATCTAATTTGTAAAAAGATAAAAAATTCTTGAATGAGAAAAAAAACAAGAATGTTGTTAAGAAAATTGTTAACTTTTTTCAAATTAAAATAGGAAAATTGTATGGTTCTTGTCCAAATTTGGTTGTTGGATTCATATTTTTATTCTCAGGATTTCTGCACGTTAAAAATTTCTCTCCTTTATAAAAATATCTTGAAATCTTAGAAATTTAAAGTGTTCCATAATAAATGCATTTTTGTATTAAAAATAAATTTATGTTTAAAAAAAGATCATTCCCTTATTATTCGTTAAAAGTGTCTATATTTCCCCTATTTTGAGATAATAATAGACTAATAAAAGTCCTTTACTCATGTACGTAATTTTTGCGAATTTGCAAAGACCTACCTAAAGATTATCTTTTTAGTAATAAATTTTATTGTTTGTTCGAAAATTTAACAATTTTCTCAAAAACAGCCCTTTTAGTTGCAAATTCAACTGTTTCTTAAAAATTGGACTTTTTGGATAAAAAATTAACTCTTTTCGTAGAACATTACACTTTTATTTAAAATTCATGTTCTGTTGCTGATAAGTCAACTGAAATGTTTTTTGGATAAAAAATGTTTTTTCTGAAAATTTGTCTTTTTGATTTAAAGGAACTGTTTTTTTGAAAGTTTAACTATTTCCTAAAACATTGATTCTTTTTTTAAATTCGTATTTTGTTTTTAAAAGTCAACGGAATGCTTTTTGGATGAACATTCAAATCTATTTTTGAAAATTTGTCTTTCTGCTTTAAAAGATCACCTATTTTAGTAGAATTTTCATTTTTCTTGGATAAAAATGTTTTTGAAAATTCATACTTTTTGGTTAAAAATTCGATTATTTAACAGAAAATTATTTCATTGTTTACAATTATTCTTTTACTGTACGAAAGTGAACTGAAATCTTCTTTGAATGAAAATTTAACTATTTTTTTAAGTTTTTCTTTTCAGAATTCATCAGTTTTAGAACCATAGATGAAAATTTGTGATTTTTTAAATAATAGAGAAACTACCGTTTTTATTTTAATCCATTTCATAATAGAAATTTTTATTTAAATAAATGACTACGATGTCAGAAATTTCATTGACAATGATGCAAAAAAATTCGTATCTTGAGGACAGAATACTATTTTTGATTTTGTAATTACACAAAATTATTTCTAAATTATTTCACAGAAGAAATATTTCTGATTTATAATATAAATTTTTTACGTTGTTCGTCACGAATTCATCTGTTTTTAGTAAAAAAATTTAACTGCCTGGTTAAAAGTTAAACTCTTTGGTTAAAAATTCATTTTTTTGGTTAAAGATTCATCGCTTTAATTTGAAATTAATTTTCTTTTTTGGAAAATTCTTCTTTTGTTTGTACAAAAAACAACTTTTTGGCATAAAATTCAACTGCACCAGTTGAAATTTGATTATTTCAGTTAAAAATCCATAATTTTGGTTGAAAATTAATTTTTCAACTGAAAATTTAATTGTTCTATTTTTAGTTGAAAATTGATCATTTCTAGTTTAAAGTTAAACAACTTGTATGCACACTGGTCTTTTTTTTAATTAAAAATTGGACTATTTCGTTGAACATTCACGAATTTTGTTTAAAAAAATTTTTTGTAGATAATTATCTTTTTTTTTGATAGTTAATCTTCTTGTATAAAAATTATTTTTTTTTCGGTTAAAAAATCTAGTATTCCAGATAGATATTCGCCCTTTTTGGTTTAAAATTTGTTTTTGAAGCTGAAAATAAAATTATTTTTTTATCACAGTTGCATACTCCTTAATTTTAGTAGAAAAATTCATCTTTTTGATTAAACTTTCATTTTTTGACTACAATTTTTTTAAATTTAATTTCTGTTTAAAAAATTATTCTTCTTATAGATGAAAAATCGTCTTTTTGTGTATAAATGGATGTTTATGGCAAAAAATCAATTACTCTAGTTAAGGATTTATCATTTCAGTATAAAATTTATATTTCTGGTTAATAATTCAACTATTCTAATTAAATATTTACAATTTTCTTTATAAGATTTATCACTGTATTTGAAAATTTAACAATTTTTTTTTAAAGTTAGTTTAAAGTAATATTTTAACTAAAAATTTAACTTATTCTAATTGAAAATTACAAATCACAAATCCTTGATAAATTTTTGATAAAAAATTACAAGCAGTATATAATGATACATAATATACATATAATTAAAAATAATATATAAAGTGGAAAAAAATTAATTTGTACCTAAACTCACAAAAAAGCGAAAAATTGAAATATATTTAAATTCATTTTTAAAAGTATTCGCGTTTATGATGGCAAAACATTTAAATGTATCTTTATTTTTTTTATTTAGATAAATTACTACGATGTCATAAATTTCCTTGACATTGATGTAAAAAAATTCATTTGTTGAGGACAAAATAATATTTTTGATTTTGTGAATACGCAAAATATCATAGTTATATATTTTTCAAATTCTATTTTATCTATAAATATTTTTCAGTTACAGATAAAAATATTATAAAAATTATAACATTAAAATTATAACATATAACATTATAAGTTTCTGTTATAATGGAATTATTTTCAATGTAATTTACCGTTATTTTCTGTCTCTGTTTCTAGATTAGAAAGAAATTAATAAACATGTAGTTTGTTTGAACATAAAAAAAAAAACTTCAAGCACAGATTTTCTTTTAAATTTTTGAGCTACGAATTTTCTAAGATTTCTACAGGTCTTTTAAATTAGGTCTAATTTTTCGAAAAAATATTGAAATTAAAAAAAACAAAGGAATACTTGAAGGTGTCGCAATATAAAAATACAATGTTTAATTGTCGTAGAAGTGTGTCAGTATAGAACGGTATGACCAACAACATAGGAATTTATCGAAACAACGGAAAAGAACCTGTAAATCATTGAAAGATGAAGCAATCAATTTTCGAGCTGAAGTAGAGCTTCATTTAGGTCAAAACAGCTTAATCACTAAAATGTATCCACGTCACAAAAAATGAATGTTGAAATTTACAAATCTCAAAATGACACTAACATAAAATTAGAGTAGCTTTGACTCCATATTGCGATAAAATATTTAATGTTTTAGTTACAAAAAAAGAGAACAATGCTCCCGAGGTATTTACTTTATTGTGCACACGGGTGAATAAAGTTGGAATTAAAAAAACGTAGCTAATTTTAAGAAAAACGATCGAGAATTTAGAAATGAAAATTTCATGGGTTTTCAAAATCAGATTTAGAAAGCGATAAAAATAGAATTTTTAATTTTTTACAAAAATAAAAACTAATTCCCGAGATATGGATGTGGTAAATGATAATAAAAAAAGGTTTGTGATAACAAAGGTTGTAAAGAATAT
>JAAAKG020146404.1:0-23655 GCA_010014905.2 Druon quercuslanigerum
TTAAATAATTATTTAATTAAATAATTAATTAACATTTTCAACCAAACAGATAAATTTTCAACCAAAGAAATGAATTTTTAACTAAAACTAAAAAGATGAATCTTCAACTAAAAAGATTTTTTTTACAAGATACATAAATTTTTAACAAAATTAAAAATAGTTAAAATTTCAGTTAAAAATTCATTTTTAACCAACCAAAAATCGAATTATCAACCAAATAATTAAATTTTTATTTAAACAAAAAAACTATAAATAGAATAGTTAAATTTTCGGTTAAATACATTAAGTTTTAACCAACAAAAAAATGATTTATCAACAAAATATTTTAATTTTTATCCAAAGAAATTAATTTTTTAAATAATATAATGAATCTTTAACTAAATAAAAACGTTTAAAACAAAATACATGAATTTTCAACCAAGAGGATTCACTATCAACCAAAAAAACTAAAAATTTAAACAAAATACATTAATTTTTAACCAAATAATTGAATTTTCAACTAAAAAATCTTCAACTATACAGTTTTTTTTCAATAAAATACATAAATTTTTAACTAAATAGTTAAATTTCCAACTAAAGAAGATACATGTTCAAATGTAAATGGAATTGTTTTATTTTTCTTTTCAAAAATTAATTTTAAACAACAAAATAACTAATTACAAACAACTAAAAACTGTTGTTCAACCAAATACTTAAATTTGCAAACAAAAAAATTAATTATCTACAAAAAAAAAAGTAAGATTTTCAACAAAATATATTAATTTTCAACCAAATAAATTATTTTTTAACTAAAAAAGATTTTTTTAAACAAAAAACCGGATTATAAAAAAATTACATTTTTATTCCAAGAAATAAATTTTTAAATAAATTAATGAATATTTAACTAATAAATTTTGTTGGACAAATTCCACACACTTTTAACTATAAATGGAACAGTTAAATTTTCATTTTATAAAAATCATTTTTAATAAACAAAAAAAAAAATTATGAAAATAGTTCAATTTTTTGACAAAATATATAAATTAAAAAGATACATTTTTAACGATAAATGGAACACCTTAATTTTCAATTCAAAAACTTGATTTTTACCTCAAAAATTCTTTTTTTCAATGAATTTTCAATATTCGTCGGAAGTTATTAGCATTTTTAGTTAAATTATTATATTTCAAAGAGTATTTATCATTTTTAAAGACAAAAATTTTAAAAATAGGATTAAAATTCAAGGATTTTTATTTAAAATAAAAAAAGGACAAGCTTAAACAATTTCGGATGTTTTTTTTTCATCGAAAATTGACAGTTTGTTTTGAAAAATGATTCGATTTTTAAGAAGATTCATAACCTTTTAACCAGTTTTAGGTTATGTTTCCGTTTAATCCTAGATATCGGTATTTTTGATTCAAAATTATTAGACTTCGAAAATGATAAAAAAAATTTTTATAATAATTATAGTCTTAACTAGCGACTTTCTCTACAAATATTGATACATGTTTTCAAAGAAGATTTGTAATTTTAGAACAATTTAAGGTTATGCTGACTTTTGTTTTAAACCGATAACCAGCTATTTTAAACCAATAAAAATAGTTTTAAATGAAAATTTACAATCACAAACCATTCTTTGTTACGTTATATTAGTATCTTTCAAGAAAATTTTTTTTTTTATATTTTTAAAATCATATGATTTTTAGGAACCATTTTAGGTTATGTTTAGCGTTTTTTCTCCAAAATTGCTATTTCTCACCAAAAACTGTTAGATTTATAAAAATGTTAGGGTGTTTTGCCGGATCGGTTAATTTTGAAGAAAAAAAAAATATATTAAAATTAAATAAAATAAAAATCTTTTCAGTTAAAAATTAATTTCTGCGATTGAAAATTGAACCATTTCAATTAAAGTTGAAAATGTACATTTTTTTAGTTGAAAAACAAATTAGTTGGTGGAAAATTAATATATTTTGTTGCAAATTTAAATATATGGTTGAAAATTCATGTATTTTGTTAAAAAAAATTTTTAGTTAAGGATTCATTATTTTAGTTAACAATTTATGTCTTTTGTTAAAAATCTAAGTATTTTGTTGATTATTAGTTTTTTTCTTGGTTAAAAATTATTTTTATAAAATGAAAATTTATCGTCTTTAGTTAAAAATTTATGCAATTTGTTTCACAAAATTTGTTAGTATATTACATAATATTATAAAATAGATAATACTTCAAAAAATTGATCGTTTTGATTATCTGTACATTTTTCAATTTTTGAATAATTATGTAATTGAAATAATTTTCTTTTTCATTATTCTAATAAATAAATATCACAAATTGGACTCACAAATATGAATTTAAAATTATTTTTAATATCTTTATGCACGTTACATTTATTATTTGTTGTAAACAATTGTAAAAAAAAGTCATTTCAAACAAGCGCACCGGCGGTAACCAATCCAAGTGAGGACGCGCCGCATGCGCACTTTTGTTAAAAATTAATTCCCATGTATTTTAATTCAAAAATTGCGTCAGAATTTTTTTTTAATAATAAGAAAAATAGAAAAAAGGCTTTAATATTTATTTTCATACTAGAATCAAGGAAAACAGAAAATTCCTTCGAAGATTCTTTCACGTATTTATTTTTTATTTTTATGGAGGAATGTATCTGATCTTACAAGGACGATCTGAAAACCGCTATTCCGAACTCGTTTGTCGCTCTTCCTATCAAATTACATAAAAAGTTAACCATACCAGGTAGATCAAATAAATATTTTTTTTTTAGAAAAAATAATCATTAACGACAATATTCAGTTTTTAACATTAGTGAATTAAAAAAGTTAAAATTAATCTTATCATTTTATCAGGACAAAAAAAATAGTTTTTCAGCGCCAGAAAGAAGAAAAAAATGGTTAATGTGTTCAATTTTTTAATATCAAATATTCAAAAGATTTTACTTGTTGGCTAAAAAATTATTTTGAGCTACAGTTTTGAATACAGAACAAGAAAAAAATTAAAAATTGTTTTTAGAAAATTTGTATTGCAAGATAAAATTTTTTGAAAACTTGAAAAACTCCTTTTTTAATTTAGTTATTTACATATTTTTTAAATAAAAGTTTTACGTTTCGAATTAATTTCAAAATTTCCGTATTTTTTTAAGCATTTCATAATCATAAATTTCGAAATGTTTGAAAAAATGAAAATGATCCAACTATTTTTCTTTGAAAGTTAATTATTTTTATCTTTAAAGTTTTTTGGCTGAAATTTGATCATTTATAGTTAAGAAATTAATGTAAATATTAAATTTTTAATTGAAAATTCATATTTTTTGTTGACTATGCAACTACTTGGTTGAAAGTTAAACTACTTTTTAAACATTTATTTTATTGGTTTAAGATTGACCTATTTGATTAAAAATTCGTTTTTTTCTAAATAAAATAAAATTCTTTAACTCAAAATTTAACTAATCGATTTTTGGCTTAAAATTTATAGCTGAAAATTTAACTGTTAAATTTTTCATTGAAAATTCTTTTTTTTTCTCAAAAATCTTCGTTAAAAAATTATTTCACTAATTCAAGATTGTACTATTTTATTGAAAACGAGTTGCTTTCATAACGAAAATTAATGTTTTTAACAGAAAATTTAAATATTACATTTTTGGTCGACTATTGATCGTTTTTAGTAGAAATTTCAATTATTTGATTGAAAATGGATGTATTTTGTTGTAAATTCCACTTTTTTTACTAGAAAAATAATTATCAATATTGACAAATCCATCTCTTTGGTTAAAAACTGAACTATTTTCATGAATATTTATTACTTTTCAGGGGAAAACCGATTTTATTTTAAATCACAATTAAATTATTTTATATTACTTCATAAATAAATTTTTTGAACTACAAAAACTATTCGATTCTTTGTGGAAAATATAACGTTTAATTTCAAATTCAACTGATTGGTTGTAAATTAACTTTTTTGTTAAAAATGAATTTTTGTCTTTTCGGCTTCAAATTAAATTATTTTGTTATAATTTTTTTTACGATTGAAAATGAAATTTTTGGAACTAAAAATTTAATTTATTTATTTTTTGTTTGCAAATTGATCATCATTTGTTTAAAATTTATCTTTTTGGTTCAAAAGTAACTTTTTTGTTGATAGTTTAATTTTTTTGTTAAAAATTTAACTATTTTGTAGAAAATTCGTCTTTTTGCCTTCAAAATAAACTATTTTCGTACGAATTATTTTTTCTGGTTAAAAATCACATTTCTAAACTGCAAATTTAACTATTTCATTTTTGGTAGACACATTATCGTTTTTAATTTAAAATTCATTTGGTTCAAAATTAACTTTTTTTAAAAATTTTATAATTTTTTCAATCAATTTCTTGAACAAGAAATTTAACTTTCATTTTTTGTTAAAAATTGCTCGTTTTTAGTTTTTTTTGGTTGAAAATTATTTTGTTACAATAATTTGTCTTTTTTATATTAAATTAAAATCTTATTTCGTAGAAATATCAACTATAATATTCTTCGTTGAGAATTAATCTTTTTTGATTGAAAATTGAAATATCTGTTTGAAAATAGAACTTTTTCGTAAAAGTATATTTTTTTGTTTGTTTTAAGATTTATAATTTTATTTGAAAATTCATATTTTTTGGTAAAAAAAAGTTCTTGGTTGAAAATTCAACTATTTGATTGTAAATTCAACTTTTTGATCAAAAATGAATTTTTTTCTTGTTGAAAATTCATCTCTTTTGATAGAAAATGAATATTTTTTGGTTCAAAATAGCGTGACGTAGTTTTTAAACGGCCTTTAACAGAAATAATAATAATGTACTTTTTATTAAATTGCATTTTTTTTCTTATTATTTTCAAACAGGATTATAAAATATAATTTGAGGGAAGTTTATAACTTTTAAAGTTAAGGATGTGAATATTTTATTATTGGCAGTAAATAGTGCATAATTTTAGATTTGAAGTTGCCCGTGAAAAAATACGTATTTATGAACCCATAAAATAAACCAAAGTTTATGGGTTCCAAGGACTCGTAAAATACTGTGTCCGGGATTTCAATTGTTCTTTTGTGCGTCCAAAGAAAAGGGCCTCTCCGTATTTTTATTGGCAAAAATGTAGCATCCTTGACTTTTAATCGTCTCGAAATTGCAAGCTTTCAAATTTAGAATATATTTATAAAATTTAATAGTTGCATTTTTTACTACCAAAAACTTGAATTTTTAAACAAATGGTCGAATTTTCAAATAAGAAAAAATTCAAATCGAAAACAGTTGCATTTTTAAACAAATAGTTTGCATTTTCAACCACGAACTTTTCTACCAAACAATAAGAATTTTTAATCAAGAGGCATAAATTTTCTACCCAAAAAAAGATAACTTTTTAACAAATGTATTTATTAACAATTTTAGAATCAAATAGTTGAATTTTTAAGAAAAAGGGTTACATTGTCGAAAAAATAGTTTATTCTTTAAACAAACATTTAAATTTTCAACCAAAAAGATGTTAATTTTTATTAAATTTGTTTTTTTTTTTTAATTTCAAACAAAGAAGGTACCGTTTCTACCAAAATATATCAATTTTGACTCAGAATGATTTTTCGTTTAAAGTATGAACCAAATTATTTAATTTTTAAGTCAAAAAGGTGAATTTTTTAAAAAATAGTTCAAGTTTCAACAAAAAATTTAATTTTCAACCAAATAGTTGAATTTAAAATTATAACCACTCCATTTTAATCCAAAAATAGAATATTTCAATTCGCAGTTCGAAAAAATGATTTTCAACAGCAAAATAATTTATAATAAAATAATAGCATTTTGAAAAAAAAAAGTTAAATTTTTAATTCGAAAATATGAGTTTTTAACGAAAAAATTATTTTTCAAGCAATTAGTTGAATTTTAAACTGAAAAAAATCAAGTTTGAACAAAACATGGAATAAACCAATTTTTTAGTTCAAAAAATTGATTTTTAGCAACAAAAAATAATTTATAATAAAAGAGTAGAACTTTAAGCAAAAAGACAAATTTTATACAAAAATTTTAATTTTTTACCTCAAAAATAAGTATTTTTAACAAAAAAATTATTTCCCAACTATACTGTTGATGTTTGATCCCAAAAACGAACAATTTTCTACAAAACGATAAGTTTTTGACCAAAAATGAAATATTTTAATTTGCAGTTAAAAAAATTAGTTCTGAAGACAAAAATTACAATAAAATAATTTAATTTTAGGCCAAAATGATAAATTTCTAACAAAAAATGAAACAGTTCAATTTGCAGTTACAAAAAATTAATTACAAAAGAATAATCGAAGTTTTGGCAAAAACGAAGAATTTTTAACTAAAAACGATCTATTGTGAACTAAAAATAAAATGGTTTAATTTCAGGTTAATTTTTTTTTGAATAATTTTCAACTAGAACAAAATAATTTATAATAAAATAGTCGAAATATTGGCATAAAAGACGAATTTTCTGCAAAATAGTTCAATTTTCAACTCGAAAATATGAATTTTAAAGAAATTACTTTTCAAGTAAATAGTTGAATTTTGAACCGAAAATGGAATATTTCAATTTGCAGTTCCAAAAAATAAATATAAAAATAGAACAAAATAATTGAATTTTTAGCCTAAATGATAAATTTTCTACAAAACGACAGATTTTTAACCGAAAATGAAATATTTAAATTTTCAGTTCAAAAAAAAATTTTTTTTTTAAACAATTACACCAAATAGAATTTTTAACAAAAGCACGATTTTTTATAAAAAACAATAATTGATTAATTTTAAAGTAAAAATAAAATAGCAGATATATAGAAAATAGAAAAATGTTAATTGCAGTTTAAAAAATTGTTACATGAATTTTTTTATTTTAAATTCAATTATTTTGTTGAGAAAATTAATTTTTTTGTTTGGAAAATTGTACTATTCTTTATTTTAGTAGAAAATCCAACTTTTTTATTAAAATGTAACATTTTAGTTGAAAATTCATATTTTCATATACTGTTTTCTAGAAAATTCGTCTTTTTTTACTTTAAATTTAATTATTTTGATGAGATAATTATTATTTTTGTCTGGCACTGTTTTTATTTTATTTTTGTAAAAAATTCAACTTTTTGGTTGAAAATTAACATTTTGGGTGAAAATTTATATTTTCATATTCTGTTTACTAGAAAATTCGTCTTTTTGTTTTCAAAAATGTAATAGTTCAATTTGCAATTAAAAAATTAATGTAAAAAAAATATTACAACAAAGTAGTAGAATTTTAAGCGTATGAAGACGAAGTTTCAACACGTTCAAAATCGAATTTTCAATTCTCAAACACGAGTTTTGAACAAAAAAATTTTAATTTTCAATTAAAAAAATTAATTTTCACAAAAAGAAATGTTAAATTAAATTACTGAATTCTCAACTCAAGCAGATCATTTTTCGATCAAAAATGGAATATTTAAATTTTCAATGAAAAATTAAAAAGTTGTATTTTCAAGAAAAAATTTAAATTATTAATTACATAGTAGAATTTTCCTTCAAAATAGATCAATTCTGAACAAAAAAATACAGTCTGTACTTAGCATGCTTATTTGTCAAATAAAATTACTAATTTTCATTTTTTCAAGTATTAAAAAAAATGTTCATTCACATCAATATTTTTCATGTGGGATCGTCACAAAATCTGTTAAAGCCCCCCTGGCTTTGTCTGGGATTTTAATTGTTTTCAAATGATTTCAATTTATTGTTAAAAATTCAGAATTCTTGACCTTTTTTCGTTTCAAAATTGAAGCTTTCAAAATTGGAATATAATTAAATTTACTATAATTTTCAAATCAAAAATAGCCAAATAAAAAATAAAATCGACTCACCTCTTTCAGTCGTTTAACTTTCATATTATCCTGTCTCACTCTATTCCAGAGTAACATTTTCCGACTCTTTCGATGTCCAGAAACCTTTTTCTTCGTGATCATAATATCGGAATCAACATCAGCAATTTCACGATATTCGCTCGTTGTAGAATGCGTCACGTCCGGTGTCGTTTTCGTCGGACTTCTGAAAAACGTCGGGGCCACTGACGATATAAAAAATTGTCATAAATCCCAAAAAACGAACACCTTTCAGGCTTCGGCGTGAAGGTTCCTCTCGACGTTAGAAAAGTTTTCAGATGAAGTGTCAACATTATTTCCGGATTTTTTTCAGTGTTCCAGTAGCATAATTAAAAAAAAATTAACCGTGATCCGAGATCAGCTCGGATCACACATGCCCCATTAGAGATCTCCGCAAGTACCAACAATTTTTCCGTATTTTTCATTGTTCCAAAAGAATAATTAAAAACAATTATCCGTGAGATCCGAGATGAGCTCGGATCTCACATGCAGAAAACACTGTCCCCGTTAGAGATCTCCGCAAGTACCAACAATTTTTCCGGATTTTTTTCAGCGTTCCAGTAGCATAATTGAAACAAAATTATCTCGAGATCCGAGTGTGATATCCGAACTCAGCTCGGATCTCACATGCGGAAAATACTTGCCCAGTTAGAGATCTCCGCATTTGAGAGCCAAGATGCGCAAGTTCAGCTAACTTAAAAAGATTCCATGAAATATAGGAAATACTTGATAGAAAATTATTGTTTAAAAACAAAACTATCGGATAATCAGCATTGGAATAAATAATACAAAAATCTTTAGAAAACGTAAAAATCCATTTAAAAAAGTATAAATCCTTTGAAATCCCTTTGAAATTTTGTATATCTTTCGAAAGCCTCTAGAATTCTTTAAAATCCCTTGAACTCTTTAAACTAACGTAAAATTGATCAAAAAATGTGTAAAGTTGTTGTAAACCATTTTTTTAAACTGAAAATGTAATTACTTCAATTGAATACTGCATCATTTTAATTGAAAATTCATCTCTAATGTGGCAATTTTTTAAAATAAAATGTGGAAAATTCATGTATTTTTTTGAAATTCGTCTTTTTTATAGAAATTAATCTTCTTGGTTGAAAATTCATCAATTTATCAATTCCATTTTTGGTTAAAAATTAAAATTTTTTAGTTCAAAACTGAACTATTTAGTTGAAAACTTTTTTTTTAGTTCTAAACTAAACTATTTTCTTGGAAATTCATGTATTTTGTTAAAAAGTGTCTTTTTTATGTAAAACTAATTTTTTCGTTTGAAAACTATTATTTTTTTTAAATTAATCTTTTTGGTTTAAAATTTATTCAAATTTAATTTACATCATTTTAGTTAAAAATTTATCACTTTGATTGAAATTTTTGTTTGTTTGTGAAAAAATAATTATTTAAGTAAAAATGCAGGTATAAAATTTTTTGTTCAAATTTAATTTTTTTTAGTTCCAAATTTACTATTTATAACTATTGGATTGACATTTTTTTGCTTGTTTTTTTGTTTCTTAAATATTCACATATTTTGTTCAAAATCGGTCTTTTTTATGGAAAATTAAATTCTTGGTTGAAAATTAATTTGTTTGCTTGAAAATTAAAATTTCTGTCTTATTTTGTATAATTTCAAATTAAGTATTCATAATTTCAGTTAAAATTTATTTGTTTGGTTGAAATTTATTTTTTTTTATGTGGAAATTAATCTTTTTTATTGAAAAATTCAACTATTTGGTTTAAAATATTTGTTTTTAAAAATTCATGTATTTTGTTGAAAAATAGTTTTTTTTAATCGAAAATTAAATTCTTTATTGAAAATTAATATTTATGTTTTAAAATGAATCATTCTGATTGAAAATTTAGGTGTTTGAGTTAAATATTTATCATTTTATTTAAAAATTCCTCACTTTGATTGAAATTTATTATTTAAAAAAAATTTATTTTCTTAACTGAAAATGCAACTATTCCATGTTTCTTTCAAAATTCATATTCCTAGTTGCAAATTCAAGCATTACAATTAAATATTTATAATTTTAGTTAAAAATTTGTTTGTTTTTTGTGGAAAACTAATTTTTAAATTAAAATGCAACTATTCCATTTTTAGTTAAAAATGTATCTTTTTTGGTTAAAAATTCAACTAAGTGGTTACAAATTCATCTATCTTTTTGCAAAAGCAATTATACTTTTACTTCATAATTTTTACTTTAGTTTATATTTTTACATGAAAAGTAATAAATTTGGAGCGGTTTAAATTGAATTATTTATAGGAGCCACATTTATTTAATCTAAGTGTGCAATTATTAATAATTATTTTAATATTATTTAATTATTTATTTAATTAAACAATTATGGTAATATGTTTAAGAAAATTTTTTAGCACAATTTGCCAAACTGAATCCCTAAAAACTGAAAAAAATGATTTATCTTCTTGATAATCTTTTTAAAAAATCGAAATATTTTAATGGCTTATTAGAGGAATAAAAAAATGTCAGCACTCCATTCTTAAAGTTTTCTAATGTCCCAAGGAATCTTGACACCAAATTGCATGTTTTTGTAACAATATGAACCACATTTGCAATATCTTCAGTGTACCTTTTCAACTAGTAGACTCAATAATTAAAAAATAATTCTATAATTGAATTCTAGTATAGAATTCTTATATACATCATCGAATTAACTTCCATCATTGTTCTGTCTCAGCCTTTCGAGCCACTGCGACGTTTGCTGACGAACGCAGCTCGGATCTCAGATGCGGAAGTCCCCAGTTCGAGCGGATGAAAGCGTGCGGGCGCCCGACCGAGCTTACACGTCCCTTCGCAACCCCCTCTCTTCCATACCGACCGTTTTTCCTCGTGTGAAATCCGAGCTGCACTCGACAGTTTTCCCAGTAGCTCCAATCCAATCCACTTTCTACCTATTTCGTTTTAAAAGTAATGAAAATAAACTCACGTCGATTCTCCTGCAATATCTTGATCCTCCTCTAATATTGGCTTAGTTTTCGGTTTTCCTTTTTTAGTTTTATTATGATTATGGTTCTTCAAAAAATGATGAATTTTTTCGTCGCCATTCAAAAATGGAGAATCTTCCGAATTTCGTTCTAGGACCGACCTCTTTCGCTTTGCATCAGAAATATTGCTGGTATCAGAGAAATTTGATAACGTTGAAGGAGTCGTAACTGCCTCTTTTTGTTCTTCAAGTGGCTCTTCCTTTTTGGAATTATTTAAAGTTTCTCGTATGCACTTTTCCAGATCCTGACCTCGTTTGGCCTCAACTTTTCGAAGAGTCGACAAAATCTCTTCGAGATCTTTCTCGGAAGTGCTGGCAGTTTCCGGTAAGTCGAGTAAACCAGAGGACCCAGTAGGCAAACCGGATGCTTGATAATCGTCACTATAGTTAGGTGATTCGTCATCATAATAATCAAGATTTTCCATATCAAGATCGTCTTCATCATTTTCTTCTTCTGCATAAAGCTGTTTGAATGACAGAAGTGAATTCCAAATTTTAATTATAGTCAGGGGGCGGATTAGAGACACTGTGAAGTAAGCTGAAGAGTGCAGCTCGGTTCTCATACGTGAGATCCGAGCTGTGATCGTCAGCTAACTTCACAGGGACTCTAGCCCGCTTCCTGTGTATAGTAAAGAATATTTCGGCATACAAATTACTGGATTTTATCGACAAAGTGATCATAAAAATACATTGTCTCGATATTTTTTATTTTTTTAAACAAGTGCATATTGTGAATATTTTGAGGTAAAACTTTTTTAGTCGAAAAAATGGTTTTTATTGTTAATCTTTCCCCTTTTTAGACATGAAATTGTAGAAAACGTTTTAAAAATAATTCCCCCTTTCCACTTTAAGTAAAAAATATGTCATTTGAAAAAAAATTTCCTTTTAAAGTCAAGCAATTTTTTAAGTCATATTTTTCCCCCTCTCAAATAAAATGGTTTCAAAATAAATTCCCTCTTTCCCTTTTAAGTAAAATATCAGTAATTTTAAAAATGTTTTCCTTCGCACGTCAAACAATTTTTTACTTGAAATTTTTCCATCTCTTAAATTAAAAAATTCGTTAATTTTTTAATTTTTCATCTTTCAAGTAAAGAAAATTTGAAAATAATGTTATAAATTTAGAAACTTCAATTTGGTAATTGTTTACTTTTAAAGTCTTTCCCCTTTCAACCTAGAAAAATATTTTAAAAACAAATCCCCTTTCCCTTTTAAGTAAAAAATCAGTTATTTTAAAAATGTTTTCCTTTGCATGTCAAACAATTTTTTACGTGAAATTTTTCCATCTCTCAAATTAAAAAATTCGTTATTTTTTTAATTTTTCGTCTTACTAAAAAATTTTTTAATTAATTTGGAAATTCAGAAACTTAAGTTTGGTAATTATTAACTTTTAAAGTCTTTTCCCTTCCAATCTAGAAAATTTTATTTAAAAAAATTCTCCCTTTCGCCCTTTTAAGAAAAAAATTCTTTATTTTAAAATTTCTTTTGTTTAAGAGTCAAACAATTTTTAGGTGATATTTTTCTCTCTCTTTAATCAAAAATTCGATATTTTTTCGTCTTTTAATTAAAAAATTTGCAATTTTTTTGGAAATTCAGAAATTTCAATTTAGTAATTATTTACTTTGAAAATCTTTCCCCTTTTAACCTAGAAATTGTTTTTAAACAAAATTCTCCCTTTCCCCTTTTTAAGAAATAAATTCTTTATTTTAAAATTTCTTTTGTTTAGAAGTAAAACAAATTTTCCGTGATATTTTTTCCTCTCTATAAAAAATTCGATATTTGTTCCTCTTTTAACTAAAAAAATTTTAAATTATTTTGGAAATTCAGAAATTTCAATTTAGTAATTATTTACTTTGAAAATCTTTCCCCTTTTAACCTAGAAAATGTTTTTAAAATAAATTCCCCCTTCCCCTTTAAGTAAAAAATTCTTGATTTCAAGAATATTTTTTCATTCACAAGTGAAGCCATTTTTCAGGTGATATTTTTCCCCCTCTCAAATAGAAAGTTCTTCAAGGTAAAATTATTTAATACCGAAGGATTTGCCTAGATTAAACAATTTTTCACTTTTGTGATCATTGGATAATTTATAAATTTAAAATTCTTTTTATAGTAAAATGTTAAAATTTTTTGAATTTTTAATTGACCCTAATCTGGAATTTAAAAAAAAATTATTTTCCTCTCTAACATCCATAGTTTTTTCACGAGATAATAATTAAAGCAAATTATTAAACATACTTACTTAAAAGAATTTATTATTGTTTATAACTATCTTCTCTTAGAGTAACCCTAAAAAGTTGCGGGTATTTAAAAATGTTCAGCTCTTTTTTTTTAATTTTAGGTAGAAATAATTTATAAATATTAATAATTATGTAAAAAAGGCCTAGAGCAATTACCTTAAGAAAAATGTAAGTTTAATATGATCCATAAAGAAAATTTATAGAATATTTCAAATATTTGTTCTATTTAAAAAAATATATTCACAAGAAAGAAAGAGATTGTTTAGAAAGTTATTCTCTGTATTGTTAATTTATTATTTATTTATAACTAAAAATCTAAAGCAAAGTTAAAATTTTAATAAAAAATTGCAACTTTCTA
Source organism: Druon quercuslanigerum (assembly GCA_010014905.2). NCBI lineage: Eukaryota > Metazoa > Arthropoda > Insecta > Hymenoptera > Cynipidae > Druon > Druon quercuslanigerum. Next base: position 13,465 of record JAAAKG020146404.1, read on the forward strand.
ATAATTATCTGAAATAAGATAGTTATAAACAGTAATAAATTATTTAAACAATTATTTTTGTTAAATTTCATTCATTATTACCTCACAAGTCAAAAGTTAACAAAAAGTGTAAAATTTAGGGAAAAACACCATCTATCCACAATTAATATTAGAGGAGATATTTTTAAAGAATAATAATTTGTTTATACCATTATTTTTGTTAAATTTCATATACTTTTAACTCGCTCTAAGTAAAAAGTGGACAAAAAGTTTAATATTTAAGAAAAAAACCACTTATTTCTAACATTATTCAAAAATCATATCATTAAAAATAATACTAAATTATTTAAATAATAATGTTTATCAACTTGAATTAATTATAACCTCACTCTAAGTAAGAAGTTAAATCTTTGAAGAAAGAAACGCAACTTTTTAAGATTATTAAAACAAAATTTTTTTAATAAAAATAATGTTAAAGTATTTAAACAATTATTTTTATTAACTTGCATTAATTATTACCTTGCTCTAAAAGCAAAGTTGATAAAAAATAAAAAATTCATTTTTGAAAGCACAAATATCTAGTATTACTATACGAAAAGATAGTTATAAACAATAGGAATTTTTTTAAACAATTATTTTTGTAAAATTTCTTTAATTATTACCACATTCTAAGTAAAAAGTAGACAAAAAAGTTAAAAAATTCGAAAAAACGAGGACTTTTTAACTCTTTTCTACGAGAAAATTGCTAAAAACAATAATAACTTGTTTAAACAATTTATTTGTTTGTGGTTCATTTATTATTTTCTCGTAACTGAAAAGCCAAAGGGGAGTTAAAAATTTCAAAAAAAACCTCAAATTTTTATTATTACTCTAAGAAAAGGTAGTTATAAACAATACTAATCTTTAAATAATAATAAATAAAAAAATATAATTAAATAATAATCTTTTTTGTTATGAACCTATAAATATTATCTTTCTTTAACGCATTCTTTTGTGGATTCAAACAAATTTTGGGACGTTAACTTACGTTTGAAAATTCGAGAAAATAATTTTACAATGTACTCTTGAACCACCCTATTGTTAATAAATAAAAATATTTCACGCTAAATATTAAAGCATGCCGATTACTGGTCTAATATTTTTAAAATCGAGAAAAAATCGTTCTCATCCCGGATTTGAATCGGGAATACGATAGTGGCGTCCGGAGTTCAAATCCAGGCTCAGGCATATTTTTTTTCTCAATTCTCCAAACATTAGACCAGTAATCGACACAATTTAATAAATGAAATAAAAAATAATTGAATACCATGGTCAACAAAATAACATAAAAAAAATAAAATGTTTTTTTCCACTCTGTATTGAATATTAAGAAATGAAGAAAAGCCATTAAATTTCAAGGGAATTCGGTGGGCGTGTGACGAAATTGCACTTACTTTCCGATGATTCACTGGATAATTGAAACATTTTTTTCTAATTAGGAATTAAATAGTAATTAGTCAGAATGAGAATCTCCAGGAAAAATGAGAACCTCTGCCCTAAAAGTAATACCCGTGTAAAATGAAACTTATACTTCGCCCACGGTGGTTTTCTATACGTTAAAACCCTAGTCTCGACTTGATGTGTTTATACATATTCATACTCGTATGCACTTTTTTTCACTCTCTAGAGTCATTGAACCTCCCTTTTTGCAAGAATTGTAAGTCTTATTTCCTCTCTGATATCAGTGATAAAATTCTATTTTAATATTTAAAACTAAAGCATTCTCTGAACTCAACATTTGTCATCGTTTTAAATTTTTTTCGGGGGTTTTCCAATAATTAAATTCAGTATCCGAATTTTTGGGGGGAACCTATTTTTGCACCAAGAAAGATTCATTTTCAATCTCGAAATTTTATAATAAAAAAAAAATCTTTAATCCAAAAGGATAAATGTTCTATTCTAAAAAAAATAATTAAAAAACCGTTTAATTTTCAACAAAAAAAATTAACATTTTCAACAAGAAATTTTAATTTCCAACAAAATAATTCAATTTTTAACCAAATAGTTAAATTAAAAAAGAAGAAATTAATTTTGAACCAAAAAGTTGCATCTATAAATAAATAGTGGATTGCTATTGAAACAAAAATAGTTTGAAGAAATTTATTAGAAAATCGTCTTTTTTAATTGAGTATCCATGTTTTTCAATAAAAAATCAACTATTTTGTAAAGAATTCGTATTTTTGGCTTCAAAACTCAGCAACTGACATTTTTGTCTTTAAAATAAACTTTTTTCTTCAAAATCGATAATTTTGTGTTTATATTTTGTAAAAAATTCTTATTTTTTACTTGAAAATTTAATAATTTAGTAGCAAATTTTTGTATTTATTTGAAAAATTATCAAAAATTTTTAATTATTTTTTTTAAAAATTAAAGTTATTTTTTTATTTAAAATAAAAATTTATTTTTTGTTATTTGTAAATTCAACTACTTTGAGGAAAAGTCAACAATTTTCTTAAAAATCGATCTTTTTGGTTGATCAAAAATAACATTTTTTGTTGAAAGAAAATTTAAATGTCTTCCTTTGTCTTGAAAATTAAACTATTTGGTTGAAAGTTCAACTATTTTTGTTTCAATTTAAATCTTTTTTGTTTGAAAAAATTCCGTTTTTTTCATTTTTGCAATCTCGAAATTTTTTAATAAAAAAAAGAATCTTTAATCCAAAAGGATAAATGTTCTATTCTAAAAAAAATAATTAAAAACCCGTTTAATTTTCTACAAAAAAAATTAACATTTTCAACAAGAAATTTTAATTTCCAATAAATTAATTCAATTTTCAACCAAATAGTTAAATTAAAAAAGGAGAAATTAATTTTGAACCAGAAAGTTGCATCTATAATAAAATAGTGGATTGATATTGAAACAAAAATAGTTGAACTTTCAACCAAATAGTTTAATTTTCAAGACAAAAAAGACACTTAAGTTTTCAACAAAAAAAATCTTAATTTTGATCATCGATCAGAAAGGATCAATTTTAAAGAAAATTGTTGACTTTTCCTCAAAATAGTTGAATTTTTCAACCAAAAAGATTGATTTTTAACCAAAATGTTGAATTTTCAACCAAAAAGTTTATTTTTAACCAAATAGTTAAATTTTTATAAAAATAGTTTAATTTCTAAAAAATAGTTGAATAATCAACCAAATATACGAATTTTCAATAAAAAAGTCTACAAATAATAAAAAGTAAATTTGTATTTTATTAAATGAATAACTTTAATTTTAAAAATAAATAATTAAAAATTTTTAAATACTTTTTTAAATAGTATTAAACATAAATTTGCTACCAAATTATTAAATTTTTAAGTAAAAAATAAAGAATTTTCTACAAATTATCAACACAAAATTATCGATTTTGAAGAGAAAAAGTTTATTTTAAAGAAAAAAATGTCAGTTGTTGAGTTTTGAAGTCAAAAATACGAATTCTTCACAAAATAGTTGATTTTTTAAATTCAAAAACATGGATTTTCAATTAAAAAAGACGAATTTTTAATAAAATTGTTCAATCTTCAACCATGGTGGATTATTTTTTAAACAAATTAAATTAAATTAATTAATTTTCGGACTAGAAAAACGAATTTTCAATAAAAGATCTAAAATTTAAGAAAAAAAGATTTTTCAGTGTAGAAATAAAAAATTTCAAACAAATTATTGAAAGTTCAAGCCAAAAAGACGAATTTTCTACAAAATAGTTGAATCTTTAACCAAAAGAATATTACTTTTTAAACAAATTGTTGAATTTTCAATCAAATAATTAAATTTTCTAACTAAAAATACGATTTTCTTACAAAACAGTTGTATTTTCAACCAAAAATAATTTTTTATTTAAAATTTTTTTTTTAAATGTCCACTAAATTGTTACAATATCGAGCCAAAAAGATAAATTTTGTACAAAACAGTTGAATTTTTAATACAAAAATGTGAATTTTCGTCAAAACAAATTCTTTTCAACCAAATAGTTCAATTTTCTACAAAATCATTGAATTTTCAATCCAAAAAGACGAATTTTCAATCCAAAAAGACGAATTTTCTATCAAAAAAGATAATTTTTCACCCGAAAATATTATTTTTTAAAGAAAAAGTGTGTTTTAAACTAAATAGTTAAATTTTTATAAAAATAGTTTAATTTTTAACCAAATAGTTGAATTTTTCAACCAAACATAAGAATTTTCAACAAAAAAGTTAATTTTCTACTAAATATTTAACTTTTGTACTAAATTATTCAAATTTTAAACCAGAAAAACAAATTTTCCACAAAATAGTTGAATTTTCAACTCAAAAATATAATTTTTGAAAACAACAAAGTTTATTTTCATGACAACCAAAAAGAATAACTTTTTTTTTAAATTCTTGACTTCAGCAAAATAATTACATTTTTAATCTAAGAAGAATTTTTAACAAAAGAGTTGAATTTTCAACCAAGAAAGATTTTCCAGTAAAGAAAGGAAAGCAACAAAGTTTTTAAACTTTCAAGCCAAAAAGACAAATTTTCTACAAAATAGTCGAATATTGAACCAAAAGCGATGACTTTTTAACAAAATTGTTGAATTTTCAATAAAATAATTAATTTTTCAAACACTTTATTTTTATTAAAAAAGGATAGCTTTTTAAAAAAATTGATGGATTTTCAATAAAATAATTAAAATGTCAAACTGAAAATACGCATTTTTTACTAAAAAAAACTTAAATCTTTAACCAAAAAAACTTTTTATTTCAGAAAAAACGTGGTAACAAAATTATTGAATTTTCAATACGAAAATGTGAAACTGAAAAGACTAATTTTTCACACAACAGTTCAATTTTCAACCCGAAAATATTAATTTTCAAAGAGAAAGTGTGTTTTGAACTGAATATTTAAATTTTTATAAAAATAGTTTAATTTTTAACCAATTAGTTGAATTTGTCAACCAAACATAACAATTTTCAACAAAAAAGTTAATTTTCTACTAAATATTTAACTTTTCTACTAAATTATTCAAATTTCAAACCGGAAAAACAAATTTTCCACAAAACAGTTGAATTTTCAACTTGAAAATATAATTTTTTAAAACAAAAAGTTTATTTTCATGATAACAAGAGGAATTTTTTTGAAGACAGTTGACTTTTCAAGAAGACCTCAATTTTCATCATCAACCAAAAAGAATATTTTTTTTTTTAATTGTTGAGCCAAAAAAACAATTTTCTACAAAATAGTCGAATCTTGAACCAAAAGGGATGATTTTTTAACAAAACTGTTGAATTTTCAATAAAATAATTAAATTTTCAAACTAAAAATTTCAATGAAATTGTTGAAGAGTCAAGAAGACGATTTTTTTCAAAACACTTTAATCTTCATTAAAAAAGTATAGGTTTTTAACAAAATTATTGGATTTTCAATAAAATAATAAAAATATCAAACGGATAATACGAATTTTATACTAAAAAAATTTAAATCTTTAACCAAAAAAACTTTTTAATTCAGAAAAAACATTGTAACGAAATTGTTGAAATTTCAAGCCAAAAATACGATTTTTTTAAAAGCAGTATGCATTTTTAACAATAAATTATATTTTTAACTAAACTGTTCATTTTTCAAGTCGAAAAGACAATTTTTCAAGTATAAAATTATTTTATTGAAAATTCAACAATGTTGTTAAAAAGTCATCCCTTTTGGTTAAAGATTCGACTATTTTGTAGAAAATTCGTCTTTTTTCCTTGAAAATTTAAAAACTTGGTTGCTTTTATTTTCTCTAGTGAAAAATCTTTCTTGGTTGAAAATACAACTCTTTTGTTGAAAATTCTTCTTAGATTAAAAATTTAATTATTTTGCTGAAGTTAACAATTTTTTTAAAAAATTTTATGAAAAATTTATTTTTCTGGTTTGAAATTGGAATAATTCGGTAGAAAATTTTAATTTTTAGTAAAAAATGAACTTTTTTGAAAATTTTTATGTTTTGTAGAAAAATTTAACTATTGGATTAAATATTAAACTATTTTTATAAAAATTTAACTATTTAGTTCTAAACACACTTTTTCTTTGAAAATTAATATTTTCGGGTTGAAAATTGAACTGTTTTGTGAAAAATTAGTCTTTTCAATTTCACATTTTCGTATTGAAAATTCAACAATTATGATACCATGTTTTTTCCGAAATAAAAAGCTTTTTTTTGGTTAAAGATTTAAATCTTTTAAGCATAAAATTCGTATTTTCACTTTGATATTTTAATTATTATTTAATTTTAATCCAACGTTAAAGTGTTTCGTAAAAAAATTGTCTTTTTAACTTGAAATTTCAACAATTTGATTGAAATTTTTAGTTTAAAAATCTAATTATTTTATTAAAAATCCATCCCTTTTTGTTCAAGATTCGACTATTTTGTAGGAAATTCGTCTTTTTGCCTTGAAAATTGAAAAACTTGGTTGCTTTTTTTTCTCTACTAGAAAATCTTTCTTGGTTGAAAATTCAACTATTTGGTTAAAATTAAACTATTTTTATAAAAATTTAACTATTTGGTTCAAAACACACTTTTTCTTTAAAAATTTATATTATCGGGTTGAAAATTAACTTTTTTTTGTAGAAAATTCGTATTTTAGATTTAAAATTCAACGATTTTGTAGAAAATTGAACTATTTGGTTGAAAATATTTTTTTTTGATGAAAATTCATATTTTCGTAATAAAAATTCAACAGTTTTGCACAAAATTTATATTTTTAGCCCGATATTGCAAAAATTTAGTAGACATTTTAAAAAATTGTTTAAATAAAAAATCATTTTTGGTTGAAAATACAACTGTTTTGTAAAAAAATAGTATTTTAGTTAGCAAATTTAGTTATTTGAATTCTTAATTTTTAACTCTTTTGTAGAAAATTCATATTTCTAGTTCGAAAATTAATTAATTTAATTTAATTTGTTTAAAAAATCATCCACCATGGTTGAAGATTGAACAATTTTATTAAAAATTCGTCCTTTTTAATTGAAAATCCATGTTTTTCAATTAAAAAATCAACTATTTTGTAAAGAATTCGTATTTTTGGCTTCAAAACTCAACAACTGACATTTTTGTCTTTAAAATAAACATTTTTTCTTCAAAATCGATAATTTTGTGTTGATAATTTGTAGAAAATTCTTTATTTTTTACTTGAAAATTTAATAATTTGGTAGCAAATTTAGGTTTAATACTATTTAAAAAAGTATTTAAAAAATGTTAATTATTTACTTTTAAAATTAAAGTTATTCATTTAATAAAATAAAAATATATTTTTTATTTTTTGTAGACTTTTTTATTAAAAATTCGTATATTTGGTTGATTATTCAACTATTTGTTCGAAATTAAACTATTTTTATAAAAATTTAACTATTTGGTTAAAAATAAACTTTTTTGTTGAAAGTTCAACATTTTTGTGGAAAATCAATCTTTTTGGGTTAAAAATTCATCTGCTTTGAGGAAAAGTCAACAATTTTCTTAAAAATTGATCCTTTTTGGTCGATGATCAAAATTAAGATTTGTTTGTTGTTGAAAACTTAAGTACCTTTTTTGTCTTGAAAATTAAACTATTTGGTGGAAAGTTTAACTATTTTTGTTTCAATATAAATCCACTATTTATTTATAGATGCAACTTTTTGGTTCAAAATTAATTTCTTCTTTTTTAATTTAACTATTTGGTTAAAAATTTAATTAATTTGTTGAAAATTAAAATTTCTTGTTGAAAATGTTAATTTTTTTCGTAGAAAGTCAAACGGTTTTTTTTAATTATTTTTTTTAGGATAGAACATTTATCCTTTTGGATTAAAGATTCCTTTTTTTTATTAAAAAATTTCGAGATTGGTAATGAATCTTTCTTGGTGCAAAAATGAAAAAAATGGAATTTTTTCAAACAAAAAATATTAAAATTTAAATAAAAATAGTTAAACTTTCAACCAAATAGTTTAATTTTCAAGGCAAAAAAGACATTTAAATTTTCAACAAAAAATCTTAATTTTGATCAATCAGTTGAATTTACAAATAATAAAAAATAAATTTTTATTTTAAATAAAAAAATACCTTTAATTTTTCAAATAAATAATTAAAATTTTTTAATAATTTGTCAAATAAATAAATTAATTTGCTACTAAATTATTAAATTTTCAAGTAAAAAAAAAAGAATTTTTTACAAAATATAAACACAAAATTATCGATTTTGAAGAAAAAAGTTTATTTTAAAGACAAAAATGTCAGTTGCTGAGTTTTGTAGCCAAAAATACGAATTCTTTACAAAATAGTTGATTTTTTAATTAAAAAACATGGATAATAAAAAAAAGACGAATTTTTAATAAAATTCTTCAAACTTCAACCATAGTGGATGATTTTTTAAAACAAATTTGATTAAATTAATTAATTTTCGAACTAGAAATATGAATTTTCAACAAAAGAGTTAAAAATTGAGAAAAAAATTTTTTTAGTGCAGAAATAAAAAGTTTCAACCAAATTATTGAAATTTCTATCCAAAAAGACGAATTTTCTACAAAATAGTTTAATCTTTAACCAAAAGGGATGACTTTTTAAACAAATTGTTGAATTTTCAATTAAATAATTAAATTTTCTAACTAAAATACGATTTTTTTACAAAACAGTTGTATTTTCTACCAAAAATGATTTTTTTTAATTAAAAAATTTCAAAAATGCCCACTAAATTGTTGCAATATCGGACCAAAAAGATGAATTTACGATTTTTTAAGATTATTTTTTGCAAGGATAGAACATTTATCCTTTTGGTTTAAAGATTAATTTTTTTCATTAAAAAATTTCGAGATTGAAAATGAATCTTTCTTGGTGGAAAAATGAAAAAAAATGTAAATTTTCAGTTTTTGAATATTTGTTTTTCATTTACAGAGAAATGGAAAATTTTTATATTTTTCAATTAAATTGTTTTCAATTTTAGAAGCTTTTGAATAAATTTTTAAAACAGTTTGAGGAATATGAGTTTGGAGAACGAACGTGAGTAGAAAACTTTAGTAAGCAGGGAATCGTGTTAATCCGCTGATAACTAATTTTTCGCGGCTTCATAATCTGAGAAAATATAAACCTTCTAAGAAATATCGCCAAGCTAAAACGTATCCACTTCATCCAGAACGTTTTTCGACCTACACATAAAATTTACGATAGATAGAAATCAATCAATTCTGAAAACAAAAATACGTCTATAGACTAAATGAATTTTAATGCTCAGAAGCTATTTGGAAAAGAACATTTTTCAAGTTGAATGTACTATAATTTGAACTATTTTTTAGAGGAGATTTTAAAGCCATTAATTCTTTTTTATACGATCAACTCGTCTGAATATTTATACAATTTCGAGATGGCTACAAAATACAGAAACAAAATTCTCGACATTGTAAAATGTCCGCCTTGGAAAATTCCCAATTAATAAAATTTCACAATAATTGTAAGATTTACGAATAATAAAATTCCAGAATTGTAAAATTCCCGATTGATAATATTTCAGAATTGTAAAATTCCTGATTAATAAAATTCCCCAATGATAAAATTCCCGTTTAAGAAAATTCCAGAATGGTAAAATTACAAAAAAAATAAAAATTACGATTAATAAAATTCCGCAATTGTAAAATTTCCAAATAATAAAATTACAGAATTGTAAAATTCCCAAATAATAAAATTCACGATTAATAAAATTGCGCAATTGTAAAAGTTCCGAATTGGAACATTCCCGAATAATAAAATTCCAGAATTTGAAAATTCCCGATTGATAATATTTCAGAATTGTGAAATTCCTGAATAATAAAATTCCTGAATGATAAAATTCCTGATTACAAAAATTCCAGAATAGTAAAATTCCCAAATAATAAAATTCACGATTAATAAAATTCCGTAATTGTAAAATTTCCAAATAATAAAATTACAGAATTGTAAAATTTCCGAATAATGAAATTCCCAAATGATAAATTTGCCGAACCGTTTGAAATTTTAACAAATTGGAAAATTCCAATATAAAAAATTCCAGTATAATAAAATTCCAGACACTGTAAAATTTCCGAATAATAAAATGCCCGCTTCATAAAATTCCCGAATAATAAAATTCCCAATTCATAAAATTTCAGAATAGTAAAATTCCCAAATAATAAAATTCACGATTAATAAAATTCCGCAACTGCGAAATTTCAGAATAACAAAATTCCAGAATTGTGAAATTCCCGAATCATAA
>JAAAKG020146404.1:23755-60516 GCA_010014905.2 Druon quercuslanigerum
TAGAATTTTAAAATTCCCGATTGATAATATTTTAGAATTGTAAAATTCCTGATTAATAAAATTCCCGAATGATAAAATTCACGATTGATAAAATAACGGAACTTTAAAATTTTCAATTAATCAAATTCCGAAATAATAAAATTCTCAAATAGTAAAATAACCGAAAAATATAATTCACGATTAATAACTTTGGAAAATGGTAAAATTGCCGAATAATAAAATTCTCAAATAATAAAATTCCCGAATCATGAAATTCCCAAATTATAAATTTTCCAAACAGTTAAAAATATTACCAAATTTGAAACTTCCCGAATAATAAAGTTCCAGAATTTTGATATTCCCGATTAATAATATTTCAGAATTGTAAAATTCCTAATTAATAAAATTCCCGAATGATAAAATTACCGATTAAGAAAATTCCAGAATGGTGAAATTCCAAAATAATAAAATTCACGATTAATAAAATTCAGCAATTGTAAAATTTCAGAATAATAAAATTCCAGAATTGTAATATTCCCGAATCATAAAATGCTTAAATGATAAATTTGTCGAATTGTTTGAAATGTTACAAATTTGAAAATTCCAGTATAATAGAACTCCAGATACTGTAAAATTTCCGAATTAGAAGATACCCGAATAATTCATAATATTCATAATATTCCAGAATTGTAAAATTCCTGATTCATGAATTTCCTGAATTTTAAAATTTCCGATTGATAATATTTAAGAATTGTAAAATTTCTGTTTAATAAAATTCCCGATCATTAAAATTCCTCAATGGTAAAATTTCCGAATAATAAAATTGACGATTAATAAAAGAACCGAATTTTAAAATTTTTAATTAATCAAATTCCGAAATAATAAAATTCTCAAATAGTAAAATAACCGAAAAATAAAATTCCCGATTAATGACTTTCGAAAATGGTAAAATTCCCGAATAATAAAATTCTCAAATAATAAAATTCCCGAATCATGAAATTCCCAAATTGTAAATTTTCTAAACAGTTAAAAATATTACCAAATTTGAAACTTCCAGAATAATAAAATTCCAGAATTGTGATATTTCCGAATAATAAATTTTCGAATTAATAAAATTCCAGAATTAGAAAACATTTTAATAATAAAACTCCCGATTGATAAATTTTCAGAATTGTAAAATTCTTGATTTATAAAATTCTCGATTAATAAAATTTCCGATTAATAAAAATCGCAATTGATATAATTTCAGAATTGTAAAATTCCCGAATAATGAAATTCACGAATAATAAAATTTCCCAATAATACAATTTCCGAATAATAAAATTCCCAAATAATAAAATTCCTGAATCATAAAAATCTCAAACAATAAAATTTCCGAACAATTTATTACATTACCGAATTTAAAAAATACAGAATAATAAAATTATCGACACTGTCAAATTTCGGAACTTAAAAATTCTCTAAAAATAAAATTTCCGAATTATAAAAATTGAAAATAGAAAATTTCCAAATTTAAATATTAAATTTCTTTGAAGATATTGTTTATTTATTAAAACTATAAAATTCAAATATTTTCATAAAAAAATTGTCTAATGTTTAAAGTTTATTAAAATTATTGTTTGAATTTAAAATAACAATAATTGCAAAAGAATGTTATCCAGAAATATTTTACTTTCAATATATTGCTATTTTTATATATCATAAAAATATTATATATTTATAACATATTATTAAATTATTGTATTTTTGTTAAATGATACAATTTTCAAATTCGGTATTATTATAAACGGTCGAGAATTTTTTTATCGAGAATTTTCCAATTCGGTAATATTATATACTGCTCGGGCATTTTATTATTTCGAAATTTTTGTTATTCAGGAATTTTACAGTGGCAGGAATTTTATTTTTCGGAATTTGTTAGTCGTCTCTAAATTTTTCGAAATTATTATAAATAATTTTTTTCAGTTTCCAGGCATTAAATTAATATTTTTAATTAAGAAAGTTTAAAAAAATTACATAACAAGATTTTCTTAAATATATTAGCATCGTTATTTAATTAAATAATGAAATAATATCGAAAACAGAGTTAATGATTTCTTGAAATCGTATCTAAAAATTCATGAGTTTGAACAATAATGTCTTTTTTTTTATTTGACCTTCTTATACCTAAAATTTAGCGCATATTTAGGTAAAATATTTAGGTCAAACTCCTAAATTTCTATGATTTTAAGTAAAAATATTGTATTTTTAACCTAATAGACGCATTTTTAAGAAATAAAATTAATTATTATTGTTATTATTATTATATTATTTTATTTAATATTATAGCATCATTAATTCAAAACGAAGAAAAACATATTTTCAACAAAAATATTAATTTTTAACCTAAAATGCAACAGTTAAACTTAAATTTTAACAATTCAATTTTTACCAACAACAAAAAAACGAATTTTGCACAAAGTAGCTAAATTTTTAACTGAAGAGATGAATCTTTGAAAAAAAGAAAAACTTTAATTTTTAACAAACTAGTTGAACATCAAACAAAATTTTAAATTTTCAGCGAAACTAGTTGACATTTCAATAAAAAACTATTTTTATTTAAATAAAAAACAGTTTAATTCAACCAAAAAATACGAGTTTTAAAAAAGATAGTTGAATCCGCTACCAAAACAGATAATTTTCAACCAAAGATGATGAATTTTTTAAATATTCATTTTCAACAATTTAGTTGAATTTTGCACTAAAATATTATATTTTTCAACCCGAAAATATTATTTTAAAAAACAGTTGAAGTTTTAACCAAAGAAGATAAAATATTAAAACCACCAAATACAGTTTAACGAAATTAATGAATTTTCAAATAAAATGATGAATATTTACTGTTATAGATGAATTTTCAACCGAAAAGATAATTCTTTGACTAGAATAATTGAATTTCTAAAAAAAGACGAATTTCTAACTAAAAAAGATAATTTTTGAATGAAAAATTGAATGGTCAAACTTTTAGTTAAAAAAATTATTGTTCAACCAAAAAAATGATTTTTTTTAGAGAATTCTTGGAATAATCAAAAAGAATAATTACATTTTCAATAAAGTAGTTAAACTTTCAAATAAAATATTTAAACTTTCAGTAAAAATAATTAATTTTTAGCCAAATATTTGAATTAAAATGATGAATCTTCAATAAAAATAATTAATTTTTAACTAAAAACAACCACGCCCTCGATAAAATGTTCTGACTTTAAACAAAATTATGATAATTTTAAACTGCAGCCTACTGTATCTATTTTTTACCAAGTCAATGACCGAACACGAAACCTTTTAGATCAATTTAAATTAGTCGTAAAATTGCTCTCATCTTTCAATTATAAATCATAAAGGCTCACCACGATTCTTGCACTTAATAAACTAAAAATGATTATTTCTCGGAAATGATTTCTGAACATTTTTGTCGTGGTAATTTTTTTATCCTGAAAACGAAAGACGAGTCAAAAAACCGGCTGAACTCGGGAGCTGTTTTTTTGCAGTTGTACCCCCCCCCCTTCCCTGGTGGGAACATGGCAGTAGTGGGGATACAGAAGATGAGGTTTTTATATCAATTGCGAATCGCCGCACAAAATATAGTCGAATAGAGAGAGAAGGCATTGCAATAATATCGTGACAATAGTGGGGATATCTAAGAGTAGTATTATGATCAATTGCAAAAGAGAGGCGAATACAGAAAGAAAGATAGATATAGACGCAAGAATAGCGTAAAGATAAAGAGCGAAGACATGGCAAGAACAGTGTGACAATAGTGGGGATCTATAAGAGTCTTTAGGGCACTGGCCAAGGGGGGGGCAAAGGGGGGAGCAGTAGAAAGGGAAAGAAAGAGGGGGGGGGGGGGATAGTAAGAATAGTGTGGCAATAGTGGGGATATATAAGAGTCTTTAGAGAAATTGCCAATCGCAGCGCAAAAGAGAGAGGAATAGAATGAGAGAGAGAGAGAGAGAGAGAGAGAGAGAGAAGGGGGATAGTAAGTATACAGTGACAATAGTAGGGATATCTAAGAGCAGTATTAGGAGCAATTGCAAAAGAAAGGCGAATACGTGAAGCTAGATAGATATCGAAGCAAGAATAGAGTGGCAGTAGTGGGGATATAGATGATGACTCTTTACATTCGATCATTTTATTTTAATTCAGTCCTGTCCCAAAAGAAGATTTATTCAAAAAAAAATAATCCAGAAGCTTTCAAACTTGAACATTTGGACCATTTATATTTTACAGATATTAAAATTAATATTTATGAAACTAAAATTAAAGATTTTAGTTAAATTTAAGTTTCATACCTTTTCCTCGAAAGCATTTAATTCGTCCAGCAGGTCTTTCTCTAAAAGCGTGTGCTTTAAAGAGTCCACGTCCCTCTTCAAAATTTCGATTTCTCTCGCATTTTCGACCACCCATTTCACTTTCCACATTTCTAATTCTTTCGCATTTTCGACCACATATTTTACCTTCCAAACTTCCATTCCAAAGCAAATCAGGGCCAGTGCTAGTGCCAAGATGCTCAATAACGTGTGTTTTCTCACTCGTAATCTTTTTTTATTAAAGCCTTGTTCCAGATCCGAATTCGATAAACTCAAATTCTCTCTGGAAATACTGAGAAATGACCGAGTTTCTTCTCTTCGAGCATCTTTTTGCCCCTTTTGATTCTGCGGTTTCTGCTTCATTCGGCCTACATTTTTTTGCCCATCAGACAAAACAGAAGTCATCTTAGGAGAGCTGCAAGAAAATCAAAATCGCCCTCTAATTTAGAAATCAATTTAATTTCCCAGCCAACTATGAAATGATATGAGAAATTTGGGAAATTAGTGAAGGGAAAGTGAGGGCAAATTAGTGAAGAAGTAGAAGAATTGAGGAGAGGGAACGTAGACGAAGTAAAGGCAAATGATGGGAGGGGAAGTGATTAAAAATTATAAGAGAGGAAGCAAAGGAAGGAAAAGTGGGAGAAGTGGCGGAAATAAGGGAAGGGGAAGTAGGAGAGGTAGAAATCAAGGAAGGGGAAATAGGAGAAGTGGTAGAAATCGAGAAAGGGCAGGTAGAGGAAAATGATAAGATGGTAAGTGAAGCAATCTGATGAAGAAGTAGGGAAGTGAGGAAAGGGGAATCAGGAAAACTAAGGATAGGGTAAGTAGAACAAAAAAAGGACAGAAAAAGTGATGATACATAAGGAGAGAGGAAGTAGAGGAAGAGGAAGTAGAAGAAAATGATAAGAGGATAAGTAAAGCAATCTCAGGAAGAAGTACGGAAGTGAGGAAAGGGGAACTAGGAAAAATAAGGATAGGGAAAGTAGAACAAAAAAAAGGAGAGAGAAAGTGATGAAAAATTAGGAGAGGAAGTAAAGGAAGGGGAAGTAGGAGAAGTGTTGGAAATAAAGGAAGGGGAAGTAGGAGAAGCGGTAGAAATCAAGGAAGGGGAATTGGGAGAAGTGGTAGAAATCGAGGAAGAGATGGGTAGGGGAAAATGATAAGAGGATAAGTGAAGCAATCTGAGGAAGAAGTAGGGAAGTGAGGAAAGGGGAACCAGGAAATCTAAGGATAGGGTAAGTAGAATAAAAAAAGGAGAGAGAAAGTGATGATATATAAAGAGAGAGGAAATGAGTGAAAATGAGTGGAAGGGAAGTGGGAGAATTGAGAGGAAAAGGATTTTTTCAAATTAAAAATGTAACTAAGCCGGTAATAGTTGAACTAATCTGTTAAAAATTAATTGAAAATGGATTGAAAATTTATTTATTTTGTTGAAAATTAATTTTTTTCTGAAAACTCATATTTTCCAGTTAAAAGAATTTAATTATTTTTTTCGAAAATTTGTTTTTAATCGAAAATCGTTTCTAGTCGAAAATTTATCTTTTTTAGTTGCAAATTCATGTATTTTGTTGAAAACTAACTTTTTCGTTACAAATTTAATCATTTTTTTCAAACTTCGTTTTCTTTTTGGCACAAATTATTGTTGTTAAAAAATAAAACTATTCCAATTTTCGTAAAAAATTTAGCTTTTTTAGTTAAGGCTAAAAATTCATTTTTTTCGTTAAATATTTAATTGTTTTTTTTTACTTTGAAATTCAAACCTGTTTTGGTTGAAATATCAACTATTACAGTTTTCGTTAACTTGAGAAGTTATCTTTTTTTATCAGAAAATTCATGTATTTTGTTGAAAATTATTTTTTTTCTTAAAATTTAACTGTTTTTTAAAATATCGTTTTCTTTTGGATACCAATTAAGTTTTTTAAAAGTATAACTATTCCATTTTTAGTTAAAAATGTTGTAGAGGGGACTTTGATCCCGATTAAATCACTAGAATAAAAAATATAATAATCTAAACTGACCGAAAGTGGAAGCAGCGAGTAAGTCAAGAATTTCCGGTTCCTCTGGTCCCGGTGCAATTTTATCGCCACGTGGCTTTTACGATGCGTTCCCGAACGATTAACAAAACAAGATTGAGAGTAAATAAAAATTCGAAAAGGAAAACTTTCCCACGTGATTGATGAGATTTAGATAGCAGATTTTACAATAGCCCAGATAAGAAAATTCGGATGAACTCGGTTTTTACAGTTTTTTAAACTCATCTCGAAAGCCTCGTCGCAATCGCACTCGAAAAACGTAAATGCCTCTGTAAATACACTTATCTATTTTTACGGGGTTTTACTCAGTATTCATCTAGAATCTAGATATCAAATACACACTTCTCATAGACGTTTTTCTTTTGTCCCTTTCTCAAGAATTCAAGAGGATTTGATGACACAGCCACACACAAAAAATGTAAAAGGTAATGTACTTTTTTAAGGTCAAAATAGCAATTTATCCGATAAGTTTTGGACATAACCTCAAATAAGCCCTCTCTAAAAACCCGTAACAAAATATTTCTACCCCTCCTTACAGTAAGTAATTTTTAGTTTCCAGAAATGATCCTGAAATGAATTTAAAAAAAAAATATAAATTCCAAACTAAAAAAGTGTCATAGTTTAGATTTTATTAACAAAAAAATGAAATTTATACACGCAAAAATTTTCAATTAAAAAGACGAATTTTCGAGAAATAAAGCTTTTTCGTTCAATAAAGAAATAAAAGTTTATCTAAATTATTGAACCTTTAAGACAAAAGACGTATTTTCTATACAAAGATTTAATTTTCGAATAAAAAGTATAACTTTTCAGCAAAAAATTAATTTTCCACCAAACTTTTATTTTTATCCCAACAAAAATTAAATTTCAAATCAAGGAAATTTTTTTTTACCAAAAAAGGAGATTTTTTAACTAAAGAAAATCAGTTTTAAAAACAGAAAAGTTACATTTTCAGTTGAAAACTTAATTTTAAACTAGAAAAAAGGCTTTTTGACTAAACGGTTAAAATTTTAACGATGTAGTTTAATTTTTACCCAAATTTTTGAATTTTAAATTAAAAAATTTTTTTAAAAAAATAGTTAAACTTTCAATCAGAGAGATGAATTTTCAACTAAAAATATAAACAAAAATATTACAAAATATTTGAATACTCAAGGAAAGAATAATAATTTTAAACCAAAAAGTTCCATTTTTATAAAAAAAAGAAGAAAATTCTACTAAAACATAAACTTTTAAATCAAAAACAAAAATTTTCAAAAAAATAGTTGAATTTTCGGTTAAAAAAGATTTCACTAACTTTTTTATGATAAAAATATTAATTTTTAAACAAGAAATAAGTATTTTCGAATAAAGTTGAATTTTTAATTCAAAATAAACTTTTTAACAGAATTATTTAATTCTTTAACAAATAGTGGCATTATTATCCAAAAAAGATTAAATTTCTCTTGAAGCAGATAATTTTTTAATTCAAAAAAATTTTTTTTAATCGTTAATTTTTCATCCAAAAAATATTCCAGTTGACTTTTCAACATCAAAATATGAATTTAAAACAAAAAAAGTTTCTACAAAAAAAAATTTAATTTTCAATTCAAAAAGAGGAATTCAACTATTGTGTTAAAAATTCATACTTTTTAGTTGAAAATTCTGCTGTTTTTGATGAAAATTCAACTATTTCTTTTAAAAATTTTTTTAAATAAAACATTCATTTGTATTAAGAGAAATTTTATTATTTTTTTTTCACAAAAATGCAACTGTTGTGTTGAACATTTAACTATTCCAAAAAAGGTACTATTTGTTTAAAATTTATATTTTGGCGTTGAAAAATGAGCTAAAATATTTTCAGGATAAAATTGATTTTGTTTAAATTGGTTAAATTTAAAAATTCATATTTTCATCGTGAAAAGTGAACTGTTTTTTTTTTAATTTATCCTTTTTATTTCAAAAAATTCATCTGTTTTAGTAGAAATTTCATTCTTTTTTGAAATGAAAATACAATTCAGTATTCAACTATTTTTTTAAAAGATTTGGGTTGAAAGTTTAACTATTTTGTTGAGAATTAATTTTTTTAAATTGAAAATTCAACTACTTGAGTAAAAATGAAACTAAATTGTTAATTTTTTTTGTTGAAAGCTTATGTCTTTGGTTGAAAATTTAACTGTTAAGTGAAAAAGTCTTCTTTTTGGTTTAAAATACATTTTTTAACTGCAAATGTAACTTTTCCATATTTTAAGATTCATTTTTTTAGCTGGAAATTCTTCTTTTTTTGGTAAAAAAAATAATTTTCCCGGTTAAAAAATCATATTTTTTCTTTGAAAATTCAAGTTTGTTAGAGAAAAATCGCATTTTGGCGTGAAGGTTCAATAAATTAAATAAACTCTTATTTATTTCTTGAGCGAAAAATCTGTTTGAAAAATCTTTAAAAATTAATTTTTCCTAGGAACTTACAAAATTCTTAAAAGTTTTAATTATTTTTGAATCTTTTGAAAACTTCTTAAAGGAAATAATTACAAATGCTTTTTTAACCTTTTTTTAATTTTCTCTTATAATTTATAACAAAACAATCATTTAAAATTTCCCCGCGAATCTTCCGAACTTTTTTTCATTTTTTTGATACCCTGCAAATTTCAGTTCACCTAAAATTTTTTTAAATACTGAAAAATTAATAAAGTGGCCTCAAAGTCTTCCATCTTCTCTTTCCACACATTTTTAAATCTTGAAAACTTTGAATTATTATTTTAAAATAAAACCTAATGCATGTAAATTTTCCCAGAAATAATGTAAAATAATTTCCCATTATTAAACAATCGTTTACAATTTAAATTTTCTCTTGTATTAATAATGTTTAAAAATATTTAGAAATAAATTTTATGAGAAATGAAAATAATCTTTTTCGAAATTTGTATTAATAAATTTCATGGTACAAAAATAATATTTCAAACAATTTATTGTTTTTTATAATAAAACAAAAGTTTGAAAATTTAAGAAAAAACCTTGACTATCTAACTCTATTCTAAGATAAAATGTCTAAAAATAATAATAAATTGTTAAAACAATTTATGTAAACATCTAATTATCAATTAAGAGTAATATTTTATATATTAGAGACAATTTGTATTTAAAAAATTGTAAAAAAATCATAATTAGCGCCCGAAAAGCTCGTAAAATTCAATTTTTCACTTATATTTTTTTGGCACCCCTTAACAAAAATTATTGTTTATTCACCTAATATTGGCGATTGTGAATAAAATTCACAAAAACGTATTTTTTTCTTATGGGAAATTTTTTCCTTCATGGGACTTACAGAACTTTTAAAAATTAAAAAAAAACATTTCAAATTTATTATTATTTATTTTTTGCTAGATTACTGTTTTAAATCATTTCAAATTATATGTTAAGTACTGTTAATATTTTAAATTTTTCAAGTTTTTTGTACCAAGTATGAATCCGAAAAAATTCATTTTTAAACTAAGTAGTTTAGCTTTAAACCAGTGTGTCAAATTTTCGACAAAAAAACTAATTTTCTTCAAAATTGTTATTTTTTAACCCGCAAATATCAATTTTCTACTCAAAAGACGAATTTTTAAAAAGAGATGAATTTTTAACAAAAGCATAAAGATATTGAATTAAAAAAAATTGCCAAGCAATAACTTTTGCAAAGTTTTCTTTTTTTCTTTATGGCATTATGAAACAATTCAATATACAAAAATTTCAAAAATGTTTTGACAATTGGGTAAGTGGACCATAGACGAAAAAAAGTAAGGAAAAACTTTTTTGTCAAAATAGAATATTTCAAAAAGTGACTTAATACGCAATTTTGTTAATTTGTTTTTATTTTGTTTTATTTTTTTGGCTCTCATGTTTCAGAATTTGTAAAACTTGAAAAAATTGGGTTTGAAATTTAAAAATATATACCTGTTTTCCTTAGTTTATTAAAATTATTACAAAAAAATAAGAAATAAACGAAAAACATTTTTTTGGAACTTTAGGTAAGAATGAACAAAATTGCATTTTAAAATTTGTTTAAAATACATATGTCGTCGAAAATTTGAAAAAATACTTTTAATCGAGTTGCACAATAGTGCAACGTTTTTTGAATTAAAAAAAAAAATTTCGTTCCAGCCTATGGACATCCTGTATTATAAAAATTAAGACACTTTAGGAACAGATAAAAAACAGTATTGTAACTTATAATTATTAATTAATAAAATAGAAATCTTATAAAATAAGGACAAATCGAAGCAAAAAATGGAAGAAGAAAATTCTTCATTGCATTCTCAAATAAAAAGCCTGTCAATTCGAAGATTAAAAAAAAATAGAAAACGAAATAAAAATTATCTTGTAAAATTACGGATATTTCTACAGACGAAAGATTGACGAGATTTAAAAATCAAAAATAAATAAACCGAGAACCGACCCCTTTAAAACCTGTCAGGTAACTTTTTCTCCAACTTCGCGAAGAAGAAGAAGATTCCGTCATTGTTCTTTTCCGATTGGTCCTTTCTTGACTGTTTCTCACCTTTCCTCGAGTTCTTTTTTTAATTTTGGTCCTGGATCTGGGTCCTAAGGACTTCTGCAAGGAGGCAAGAAGTTGGGAGTTTGAATGGTCCTCATCTCCTGGGAGTAGAGTCTTGAGACGAGTTCAGGGTAATAAAACTGGTCAAGAAAAACGAGAAAAAATAAAACGTAAAAAATAAAAAATAAAAAATTCGATTTCGATCGAAGAAGAGATGATAGAAGAACTAACAACACTCTCGGGTCGGAAGATTCGAGCAAACTGGTACGAACTGGTAGGATGAGCCCTAGCACACGTTCGTTGTGTTTATCAGAACGACGCGGCGCCACTATAGCTTGACTGCAAGACTGAAGAATTGAAGAATTGAAGAATTGAAGAATTGAAGATAATGATTGTTAATGATCTGGGCATTCGGGAACCTGACGAGACGCGTGCTAGTAATAGAGGGCTCCTGTTAAAGACATAATTATCTAGAAAAATTAAAACATTAGGCCTGATGGATGTCAATTTGAGGGATCACTGGTACTAGAGCGGACAGTTGGGCAAACCAAGTTCTTTGTGGACAAATTAGTTCCCTCACAAGAATAGGATATAAGGGGATATTCCATTTGATACCATTTATCTTCCAGGTTGTCCCAGGATGTCGGAGTAATAACCCGTCGGATATTCTGCATGCTGAAAATGGGGACATCCTTAGGATATCTCAGGATATCTGTGATACGTTTCTGGGATATTCAGATCCTGGATATCCTGGTAATTTATTATTCTACTTAGAATATTAAAATATCCTAAAAAAGTCCCATAAATATTCTTAATATTCTTGGTATAACCCGCAGGATATCCCGCACGGCGGAAATTAGGATATCCTGGATATCTATGAGACGTTAATAAGATATTCAAATATTCCAAGAAGGATATATAAGAAATTTAATATTATACTTAGGAAGTTTAATATCCCGGGAACGTCCGATAGATATCCTGGATATTCTGGGGTTAATGACTTGGTAAATTTGAATATCCCAGATAGGTCGCAAGGATATCCTGGGGATGTAATATGCTGCCTAGGGCAATGAAATATCCCAGAAGAGTTTTTTTTATAGATATCCTGGATATCCTGTGGATATACCTGGGATAACCCGGCGGATATCCTGCAAGGCGGAAATTAGAATATCCAGGATATCTATGAGACGTTTCTAAGATATTCAAATATTCCAATAAGGATATATACGAAATTTAATATGCAACTTAGGACATTTAATATTCCGGGAAAGTCCGATAGATATCCTGGATATCCTGGGGATGATATTCTATTTGGTCCATACGAATATCCCAGAGACATAACAAGGATATGCTGGGGATGTAATATGCTCCTTAGGACAATGTAATATCCCAGAAAAGTTTTTTATAGATATCCTGGATATCCTGCGGATATACTATATCCAGGATATCTATGAGACGTCTCTAATATATTCAAATATTCCAATAAGGATATATAAGAAATTTAATATGATACTTAGGACATTTAATATCCCGGGAACATCCGATAGATATCCTGGATATCCTGGGAATAATATTTGACTTGGCAAATTTGAATATTCCAGAAAAGCTTAATAGATATCCTGGCTATCCTGTAGATATACCTGGGATAACCCGGCGGATATCCTGAAAGGCGGAATTTGGGATATCCAGCATATCTATGAAACGTTTCTGGGACATTCAAATCTCGGATGTGCTGAGGGACAATTGAATACCTCTTAAACCTTTCATTCATATCCAGAATATCCTGGGATAACCTATCGGATAACCCGCAAGACAGAATTGGATATATAAGAAATTTAATATTCTACTTAGGACATTTAATATTCCGGGAACATCCGATAGATGTCCTGGATATCCTGGGGATAATATTCTACTTGGCAAATTTGAATACCCCAGAGAAGTCACAAGAATATCCTGGGGGTGTTATATGCTCCTTAGAACAATTGAATATCCCAGAAAAGTTTCATAGATATCCTGGATATCCTAATATATATCTGGGATAAGCCGGCGGATATCCTGCAAGGCGGAAATTGGATATATAAGAAATTTAATATTCTACTTAAGTCATTTAATATCCCAGGAACGTCTGATAGATATTCTGGATATCCTGGGGATAATATTAGATTTGGCAAATTTGAATATCCCAGAGACGTCACAAGGATATCCTGGGGATGTAATATGCTCCTTAGAACAATGGAATATCCCAGAAAAGTTTCATAGATATCCTGGATATCCTACGGATATACCTGGGATAAGCCGGCGGATATCCTGCAAGGCGGAAATTGGATATATAAGAAATGTAATATTCTGCATAAGATATTTAATATCACAGGAACGTCTGATAGATATTCTGGATATCCTGGGGATAATATTCAACTTGCTAAATTTAAATATCGCAGAGAAGTCACAAGGATATCCTGGGGATGTTATATGCTCCTTAGAACAATGGAATATCCCAGAAAAGTTTCATTGATATCCTGGATATCCTACGGATATACCTGGGATAAGCCGGCGGATATCCTGCAAGGCGGAAATTGGATATATAAAAAATTTAATATTCTACTTAAGACATTTACTATCCCAGGAATGTGTGATAGATATTATGTATATCCTGGGGATAATATTCGATGTGGTAAATTTGAATATCCCAGAGACGTCACAAGGATATCCTGGGGATGTAATATGCTCCTTAGAACAATGGAATATCCCAGAAAAGTTTCATAGATATCCTGGATATCCTACGGATATACCTGGGATAAGCCGGCGGATATCCTGCAAGGCGGAAATTGGATATATAAGAAATGTAATATTCTGCATAAGACATTTAATATCACAGGAACGTCTGATAGATATTCTGTATATCCGGGGGATAATATTCGATGTGGTAAATTTGAATATCCCAGAGACGTCACAGGGATATCCTGGGGATGTATTATGCTCCA
Organism: Druon quercuslanigerum; assembly: GCA_010014905.2. NCBI lineage: Eukaryota > Metazoa > Arthropoda > Insecta > Hymenoptera > Cynipidae > Druon > Druon quercuslanigerum. Next base: position 37,608 of record JAAAKG020146404.1, read on the forward strand.
TAAGACAATGGAATATCCCAGAAAAGTTTCATATATATCCTGAATATCCTGGGATAATTCGCCGGATAACCCGCAAAACGGAAATTGTATATATAAGAAATGTAATATTCTACATAAGACATTTAATATCACAGGAAAGTCTGATAAATATCCTGGATATCCTGGGGATAATATTCGACTTGCCAAATTTAAATGTCCCAGAGAAGTCACAAGGACATCCTGGGGATGCAATATTCTCCTTAGAACAATGGAATATCCCAGAAAAGTTGCATAGATATCCTACGGATATACCTGGGATAACCCGGCGGATATCCTGAAAGGCGGTAACTGGGATATCAGGATATCTATAAAATGTTTCTGGCATATTCAAATCCTGGGTATCCTGAAGATTTAATATCCTACTTGAGACATTTTGATATCCTAGAAACTTTCCATAGATATCCCGGACGTCCTGAGGATTTAATAATCCGCTTGGGACATTTGAATATCTCTAAATCCTTTCATAGATATGCTGAATATCCTAGGATAACCCTCCGGATAACCCGCAAGGTGGAGATTTGATATATAACAAATTTAATATTCTACTTAAGGCATTTAATATCCCAGGAACGTCTGATAGATATCCTGGGAATAATATTCGATTTGGTAAATTTGAATATCCCAGAGACGTCACAAGGATATCCTGGGGATGTAATATGCTCCTTAGGACAATGAAATATCCCAAAAAAGTTTCATAGATATCCCACGGATATACCTGGGATAACCCGGCGGATATCCTGTAAGGCGGAATTGGGGATATCCAACGTATCTATGAAACGTTTCGATGACATTCAGATCGTGGATACTCTGGGGATTTAATATTGTATTTAGCACATTAGAATATTTAAAAAACTTTCTATAGATATGCCGGATATTTTGGGAATTTAATATCCTACTTGGGACATTTGAATACACCAGAAAAGTCCTATAGATATCCTGGATATTTCATATCCACTTTGGGATATTCGAGAGTTCCAGAAAAGTTCCATAGGTATCTCAAGGATATCCCCAAGATATCTAGGATACCTATGGGACGTTTCTGCGATAATCAAATGTCCCAAGTAGGATATATGAAAAATTTGATATTCTACTTGGGACATTCAATATCTCAAAAACGTATTAGAGATATCCTGGCTATCCTGGCGATATAATATCTTACTTGGGACATTTGAAGATCTGAGTAACGTCCTATATATACACTGTATGATGGGGACAGTATCCAACTTGGGACATTTAAATACCTCAGAAGCTTCACATAGAAATTGTGGATAACCTGCAAGTCAAAAAATGGGATTTCAATATCATTTAATACTAATATAACATTTAATATCCAAAAAATGTCCCATAGATATCCTGAGAATCCCAGGGAGTTAATATCCTATTTGGAACATTTGAATATCCCAGAAACGTCCTATGGCTATCCTATATATCATGGGGATTGAATATCCGGATATCCTGCAAGGCAAAAATTGGTATATCCCAGGGATATCTATAGAATGTTCCTGGGATATTCAAAGTCTATATATCCTGAGAATTTAATATCCTGTTTTGGACATTTATATATCCCAAAAACGTCGAATATTTATCCTAGATATTCTGGAGATTCAATTCCTGCTTGGGACATTTTAATACCCCAGTAACCTCCCATATATACTGGATATCCTGGGGATTTAATATCCTACTTGGAACACTTAAATATCCCCGAAACGTCCCATAGATATTCTGAATATCCTGTGTATTTAATATCTTGCTTAGCAGATTGGAATATCTCAGAAACATCCCATAGACATCCTGGGGATATTCCTGGGATAACCCGTAGGATATCCTACAACGTTAAGATTGATATATCCCAGGGATATCTATGGGTCGATTCTGGGATATTCAAATGATGGATATCCAGAGGATTTAATATCCTATTTAGTACATTTAAATATCCCAATATCGTCGAATAGTTACCCTAGATATCCTGGATATTTAATTCATGTTTGGGATATTTTAATATTCTAGGAAAGTCCCATAGATATTATGGATATCCTGGGAATTTAATATCCTAATCGGAATGTTTTATTATCCCAGAAACGTCCTATAATTATTTTGGACAACCCAGGAATTTAATATCCTGTTTAAGATATTGGAATATTCAAGAGGAATATCTATTTGGTATATTTAAATGTCCCAGAAAAGTCCAGTAGTTATCCTAGATATGCTGGAAATTCAATTTCTGCTTGTGACATTTTAATATCCCAGAAACGTCCCACAGATATTCTGGATATCCTAGGGATTTAATAGCCTACTTGGAAAACTTGAATATACCCGAAATGTCCCATAGATATTGTGGATATCCTGAGGATTTAATATCCTGCTTGGAACACTTGAATATCTTCGAACGTCCCATAGATATTCTGGATACCCTGGGGATTTAATATCCTACTCGGAACACTTGAATATCCCCGAAACGTTCCATAGATATTCTGTATATCCCTGGGATAACCCTTTGAATAACCTACAAGGCGGAAATTGGGATATCACTAGGATATCCAGGATATCTATGGGACTTTTCTAGGATATTCAAATACTGAGGGTTTGATATCATATTTGGGACACCTAAATATTTTTGGATATCCTGGAGATTTAATATCCTACTTGTATTATTTGAATATCTTCGAACGTCCCATAGATATTCTGGATACCCTGGGGATTTAATATCCTTCTCGGAACACTTGAATATCCCCGAAACGTTCCATAGATATTCTGTATATCCCTGGGATAACCCGTTGAATAAACTACAAGGCGGAAATTGGGATATCACTATGATATCCAGGATATCTATGAGACGTTTCTAAAATATTTAAATTTCTTAAGTAGGATATATAAAAAGTGTAATATTCTGCTAGGACATTTAATATCCTAGAAACATCCCATCGATATCCTGGATATCCTGAGATTAATAATCTATTTAGGACATTTAACATCTCAAAAAGTGTCATAGATATCCTGGTTATGCTGGATATCTAATATTCTACTTCGGACATTTAAATATTTCAGAAGCGTCCTATCGAAATCCCAGATATCCCTTGGATAACCCGTGAGGCGAAAACTGGGATTTTAATGTGATTTAATAGTTATTACGACATTTAATGTCTTAGATATCTATGGGACGTGTCTAGGATATTCAAATCCTGAGGGTTCGATATCTTATTTGGGACACTTAAATATTTTTGGATTTCTTGGGGATTTAATATCCTACTTTGATCATTTGAATATCCAAGAAACGTTCCATAGATATTCTGTATATCCCTGGGATAAGCCGTTGAATAACCTACAATACACTTACGGCGGAAAACTGGGATTTTAATGTGATTTAATATTTATTATGACATTTAATGACTTAGATATCTATGGGACGTTTCTAGGATATTCAAATCCTGAGGGCTTGATATCCTATTTGGGACACCTAAATATTTTTGGATATCCTGGGGATTTAATATCCTACTTTGATCATTTGAATATCCCAGAAACGTTTCATAGATATTCTGTATATCCCTGGGATAAGCCGTTGAATAACCTACAAGACGTAAATTGGGATATCACTAGGATATCCAGGATATCACTAGGGTATCCAGGATATCTATGATACGTTTTTGGAATATTTCAATATCTTAAGTAGGATATCTGAAAAGTGTCATATTCTGCTTAGGACATTTAATATCCTACAAACGTCCCATTGATATCCTGGATATCCTAATATTAATAATCTACTTTGGACATTTAACATCTCAAAAAAGTATCATAGATATCCTGGTTATGCTGTTTATATAATATCCTACTTGGGACATTTAAATATCTCAGAAACGTCCTATAGATATCTTGGATATCCCTAGGATAATGTGATTATGAAATTAATGTGATTTAATATTTATTACAACATTCAATGTCTCAGATATCTATGGGACGTTTCTAGGATATTCAAATTCTGGGGATTTATTATTCTACTCGGGACATTTAAATATCCCAGAAACGTCCCATAAATATTCTGGAAAACCTAGGGATTTAATGTCCTGTTTGGGACAGTTGAATATCCCAGAAACTTCGCATAGATATCCTGGATATCCTGCAGACATCTACAGGATAACCCGTCGGATATCCTACCAGGCAGATATTTGGATATCCCAGGATATCCAAGAAATGTCCCATAGACATCCTAAGCATCCCAGGGATTTAAAATCCTAGTTGGGACATATAAATATCCTAGAAACGTCGAATAGATATCATAGATATCCTGGGGATTTAAGATCCTATTTGGAAGTTGAAATATCCCAGAAAAATATGATAGATATCCTGGATATCTTGGGGATAGCCCTGGGATAATCTGTCATATATTCTGCAACGTGGAAAATGGGATATCCCATAATATCTGTGTGTTCCTTTCGGGATATTCAATATCCTGCTCGGGAAATTGGAATATCTGGGTAATGTTACATAGATATCCTGGATATCTTTGAAAGATCCATAAGATAAACCGTCGGATAACCTCCAAGGCAGATAATATGATATCCCAAGATATCTATTGCACGTCTCTAGGATATTAAAATCCTGGATATCCTAAGAATTTAATATCCTATTTGGGACATTTAAATGTTGCAAAAACGTCGAAAAGATATTCTAGATATCCTAAGGATTTAATATCCTACTTGGGACGTTGAAATATCCCAGAAATGTCTGATAGATATCCTGGATATGTTGGGGATATCCCTGGGATGAGCCGTCAAATATCCTGTAAGGCGAAAATTAGGATATCCCAGGATATCTATGAAACTTTTCTGGGATATTCAAATCCTAGTTGTCCTGAGGATTTAATATTCTATTTGAGACATTTAAATATCCCAGAAATGTCGCATACCTATCCTGGATTTCCTGGAGATTTAGGATCCTGATTGGGACATTGGAATATCTTAGAAACGTCTCATGGATATTCTGGATGTTTTAGAGATATTCTTGGGATAATCCGTTGAATATCCAGCAAGACGAAATTGGGATATTTCAGGATATTCAGGATATTTATAAGACGTTTCTGGGATATTCAAATTTTGGATATTCTGATGATTTCATATCCTACTTGGGACATTTAAATTTCACAGAAACGTCAAATAGATATCCTGGATATCAAATAATTAATTTTTTAACAAAATAGTTAAATTTTTAAACAATCACTCGAATTTTAAAACCTACAAAGATCTTTTTCAACCAAATGGTCGAATTTGTAAAGAAAAAAAAAGAATTTTTAATGGCCAAGAAATTTGCAAAAAAATTATAAAAGGCAAATTTTGAACCACACTGTCAAATTTTTTTACAAAAAAAAAATCTCAAAGGAAATTTCAACAGAGTAGTTCAATTTTAAACCAAAAAAGACAACTTTTCTGAATTTTTAAACAAAAGTAGAATTCATAGAAAGTTAAAATAAAAAACAAGAAGAAAGGATTTTTGTTAAAAAGCTGGATTTGCAACTAAATAGATGCATTTTTAATCAACAAGGATGCATCCTAAACCAAATGGTTAAATTTTCAACTGAAAGGATTATATAATTTAAAAAAAAAAACCATTTTTAAGTAAATAGTTAAATTGATTTTTCAATTTATAGACCTATAAAGGATCCATTTTCAACCTAAAATAAAATCATTTAAATTTTAGATCAAAAACTAATTTTTAACCAAAAAATTAATCAAAAGAGTAAAATTTTTAATCAAAGAGATGAAGCTTTAAAAATATTAAACCAAATAAGTAAATTTTTAATAAAAAAGTGAGTTTTCCGCTACAAAGATTAATTTCCTATACCAAGAAGACGAATTATTCACAAAACAGTTCAATTTTTAAACGAAAAATATGATTTTTAAACAACAAAAAAATAATTTTCTACGAAATATTAAAATTTTCATAAAAAAAAAGTTTAATTTTAAACAAAAATTAGAGTTTTTATACCATCAAGATGAATTTTTTACAAAACAGTACAATTTTGAACCTGAAAATATGTATTTTCGACTAAAATGTTTTTTTTTTTACTAAAATAAGTTGAATTTTCAATCAAAGAGATGAATTTTCAACTGAAATGGTAAATCTTTAAAAAATGGATTTTCAAAACAAAAAAATTTCAATTTTTTGTTTAATAATTGAATAATTTGGCGAAAATTTACCTCTGTTTGAAAATTCAACTGTCTTGTAAAAAATTCTTTTTTTTAGATTGAAAATTTAACTGTTTTTTTTTTTGTTGAATTTAAATTTATTTGTTTAAAATTTTGAGCATTTAGTTGAAAATTCAACTTTTTTGATTAAAAATCAACTATTTTGTTAAAGCCATCTTTTTTAGTCAAAGATTCAAAGTTTTTTGTTAAAAATTCTTTCTTTTGGTTAATGTAACTGTTAGCTTAGAATTGTATTTTTTTTTTTTTTTTGAAAATTCAATCATTTTTTTAGAAAATTCAAGTATTGGGTTCAAAATCGATGATAAAAATGCAATATTTTCACTTAAAATATTAATAATTTAAAGGCCTAATTTGAATTTAATATTATAATATTACTTAATTTTTACTTAATATTACTCTCCTTATTTTTGCAAATTTATGAAAAAAAAAGAAACGGATCTGTTTCCTGAATATATTTCAGACTTTAAAATCATAAATACTATAAACCTTTTATATATTAAAATTTTAGCATTCTAGTAAAAATTTCAAAAATTTTAACATTTATTTTAAATTAAGATAAAAGTATTGCATTTTTCATTAAAGTTTTAAAATAATTTCTTTAGTTTCAAAAATTTAGTACCATTTTTTACAATTTTCTTTCCTAAAATTATATTTAAGGAAAAATGAATATTAGAACAGTTTAGAATTTTGAAATTCAGATATCAAAAATACAATGATATTTTTCAATTAAATTGAATTAAATAGATTGGTAATATAAATAATTAATACGCAATTGTTACAGTACAGCCTCTCACTTTTCTCAGATAAAAATCAGCAACGTTGTTATTTAAGTGCATCATTCTCATTCCATAGAATGCAATGCTGTCATAAAATTCATGGCCATACCCTGGTTTTATTTTTTTTTACTTTACTAATATTTTGTTATAATTATACAATTAAGAATAAAAACGATTTTAGTTAGAAGCAAAATTTAATTTTCAAAATTCCCTAATTTTTCCCTGATTAATTTTTCATTTTTTTTATCATTAATTTTGAAAGACCAGAATTTTATTCTTGTAATATTTTTGAATAGAATCTTTCACAAACAGAATAAAATAACTTGAAATTTGGATGTGAGTGTTTAAAATTTTTTTTTTGACTTCAACCAAAAAAGACGAATTTTCAAACAAAAAGTCAAATTTTCAAAGGAAAAAAAAAATTGAACTCTATCCGATAACAGTAGAATTTTCAATCAGAAAATATCAATTTATTAAAAAAAAGGATTCAAAACGAAAAATACAGTAGTTGATATTAAAATTAAAAAAAAAAAAACAATTTTCAAGAAAAAAGATAAACTTTAAACAATAATTAAACTTTCAACAAAATACATGCATTTTTAATCAAATACTGAAATTTTCAACCTCAAAGATGAATGATGAACCAAAAAGATGAATTTTCCACCCAAAAATATGAATTTTCAAATAAATAGTCCAAATTCTAACCATAATGGAAAAGTAAAATTTTTAGAATAAAAATTAGTTTTCAGAAAGAAACAAAAAAAAATATCAATTTCTAGTTAAAAAATTTATTTTTTAACCCCAAAAAAAGAACGAATTTTCAAACAAAGAGATGAATTTTCAAACAACGATGGGGAATCTTAAAAAAAAATGTTTTTTTTTTTAACAAAATGCTTTAAACTTTGACGAAGTAACTGAATTTCATAAAAAAAATTTAGAATACTCAGCGAATAATTTACTAGTAATTATTTCAACCAAAAAATATTTTAATTTTGAATTTAAAAAAAAAACAGTTAAATTGTACAAAAAAGGCGAATTTTCAAACGAAATTGTTTATTTCAGAACCAAAGATGGCTTTTTTTCAAATAAACCAGGAGAGTAGAATTTTTAGAACCAATACACGAATTTAAAAAAAAATAGTTTAATTTTCAACTAAAAATATTTTAGTGGAATTTTCTAAAAGAAAACGCTAAATTTATTCAAAATTGACGAAAATTGAACTTGATGAAAATTTACATTTTCCATTAAGAAAATTAAATTCCAACAAGAAAAAAAGAATACATTTTAAATAAAATACATAAATTTTTAAATAATTTAAAGTCAATTTTTTACTAAAAAAAATTATTTTCAACAAAATAGTAAAATTTACAACCAGAGATGAATTTTTAACTAAAATGATAAATGTACAAAAAATTTATTATCGAAGTTGTTAAACTTTTAATTAAAAGTTCAATTTTTAACGAACTAATATGAATTTTATTTCAAAAGGACGAATTTTCAACCAAAAAGATGAACCTTAAACCAAAAAAAAAAAATTGTTATAAAGTGTTTCAAATTTTACCCAAATCTTTGAATTTTCAGCAAAAAAAATTAATTTTGGAAGGAAATTAATTTTAAGCAAATAGTCAAATTTTTAACTAAAGAAAGTAAATTTTAACTAAAATGGTAAATAGGAAAATTAACATTCATTCAAAAAAATGATTTTTCAAAAAATTAGTTAGATTTTCAACCAATGAGGTCAATTTTTATATAAGTTGATAAATCTTTATCTAGAATCGGTAAATTTGCAATTAAATAAAAATAATTTTCAATAAAAAAACTTTTTTTGAATAAAAAGTTAAATTTTAAAATAAAAACGAGAAATTTTTAAACAAAAAAGTAATTTTTCACAGAGAAGTTTGACTTTGAGAGTTCAAGAAAAAATAACAGTTTCCAACTTATAATGTAATAGTGGATATTTCAACTACAAAATATTTCAATTTTAAATAAAAAACACATTGAAGGAAAAAAAGACAAATTTTCACACAAAATAGTTTAATCCTGAGCCAAAGACGATTAATTAAAAAATAGATTAATAAATAATACAAATAAAAATAAATGTTATTTAAATATTATATTAAATGAACTTATTTATTTTTATTTTATTATTATTGTTTTTTATTTTATTTTATTTATTTATTAATATATTGAATAAAAAAAATAATAAAAAATAGATTTATGTTAAATTTTTAACACCAAGATGTGAATTTTCAACAAAAAAGTTAATTTTTTATTATATTTATGATATTTATTTTCAACCCAAAATTGTATAGTTTTTTAGTGATTACAATAACATAAAGATTGAATTAAAAAAAAACAGTTGCATTTTGAAACAAAAAAGATAAAATTTCTACCAGAAAAGATAAAATAAAACAAAATAATAAAATTATTTCACTAAAAATATAATCGACAGGAGCAAGCAAATGAGAAAATAAAAATAAATAGAAACAAGGAAAACAAAATTACTAACAAGAATATTATATCAGGAAGGCCTGCAACTAAATTTTCAAAATTTTCTATTTTTTCTCTAACCAATTTTTTATGTTTCTTTAAAATAATTATTTAAGGACATCATTTTTAAATGAAATAAAACAATTAAAAATCTAAATTTTATATTTCTAAATTTATTATCATTGCTAAAATGCTGCTTATAGAAATGATTTTTTCCTGATTTTCAGGTTTTCCAGCTCTCGGGAAATGTTAAAAAAAATACTTGAAATAATGCAGAGGCGAGATTAATTTATTTAACTAATTAAATTAATAATAATGGAAATAATAATTTTTTTCTCGTGTCTTCGTAGAATTTTATGTTATTCCAGCGGATTTCAGAAATAAAAATCAATATTAACAAATTATTGATAAAAAAAAATAAAAAAAATACTGATTAGAAAAATAATCAAGTACATAATAAACTCTTCAAATCTCCACACGGTAGCCCTACAAAATCAATCCTACAGAACAGGTGGAATAAATTATGCTAAGTTATTTGACAATTATGTAACACTTGCTGTATAACGGCGGTTCAAATTCTCTAAATGTACACATATTGGAAGAGAATTATTCCTAAATCGCATAATAATGAACAGAAGTCTGGCTATTTAAATTTCGATAATCAAATAGTGATTTAGAGGATTGGATATTTTCTCCGAATACAGGGGAGATTACAATTTATGGAGGGCCAAACTTCTCGAAGCCGATCTTACGAAATACCTGTCTTTACCCGAAAGAAAAGAAAAAAAATCAGGCAGGTGATTCCATTGACTTTTGCAACAATTTACAATATGTCAAAAAATGCGGAAACTTTCAAATTTAAATAATTTTTAAATTTCTTTTGAATTTTATCTTAGACATTCTTATCTGAACGTTTTCCAATTTTAAATATCTTCAGCATTTATACAAATTAGTTGAACCAAAAAAAACAGTGTGTGGTAGTGGGGCCACATGGCAGTAGTGGGGATATTGAATATTAGCCTTTAGAGCAATTGCGAATCGTCGCACAAGAGGGAGACGCGAAGAGTGAGAGAGGGCATAGAAATGATATAATTGCAGTAGTGGGGACATCGAAGAGAATTCTTTAGGACATATGCGAATTGTCGCAGAAATTGGGTTCTTCTCTGAAGAATGTGCACATTAGAAAATTAATCATTTTGACTTACTTTATTTCAAGATCTTTATTAAATTTTAAAACAAATTTTGGAATTGTTATTTATTTAGCCAATTGTTTTAATTTTTAATGGAATTTTCCACTTAGTAGTTGAAATTGCAATTTGGTCTCGTGTATTTTTGTTAAAATTATTGTTTTTAGTAGAAAGTTACCTTTTTTGTTGAAAAATCATATTTTTGAGTTAAAAATTCGAATGTTTTATACTTATGTTTTTATAGATAATTCTTCTTATTGGGTTTTAAAATTAAACAATTTCGTTGAAAATTCAGTTTTTGGTTTGAAGATTTCTCCCTTTGTTTGAAAATTTAACTATTCTATTTATTTGGAAATTAATCATTTTGGTTAAAAATTAGCTTTTGGGTTTAAAGTTAAACTACTTTTAGAAATATATTTTATTTTTTTGTTTGAGTGAAAATTCAAATTTTTGTTTTAAAAATTGCAGAAAATTCGTCTTTCTGGCTTAAAAATTAAAAAATTTGGCAGAAAATTAAATTAGTTTGTGGTAAATTTAATTATTTTGTTAAAAAATTAATTATTTTGTTGAAAATTTAATTATTTTGTTAAAAATTCACCCTTTTTAGTAGAAAATTTTATTTTTTTTGAAAATTCGTTTTGTCGATTTGAGAGTTTATCTATTTTTATAGAAACTTAATCTTTTTGTGATTAAAACGAAATTTTTTTTTTAAATAATTCTTCTTTGTTTGTGGATTAAACTATTTTGTTTAAAAAATCGTCTGTTTCGGTTGAATAATTTTTTAATTTCTTTTGAGTTTTATATTAGACATTCTTATTTAAACGTTCCCAGTTTTAAATATCTTCAGCATTTATCTAATTTTAAAGAATCAAAAATAAATGAAGCAAAAAAAACAAAGTGTGGTAGTGGAGCTACAAGGCAGAAGTGAAACTTTCGTGGATTAAATTTCGAATTTTTCGTGAGGAATCATCACAAGTTTTGAGAAGATCGCATGGCAAGAGAGTTCCGAGAGAGAGAGAGAGAGAGAGAGAGAGAGAGAGAGAGAGAGAGAGAGAGAGAAAATACCACATACAGGCTTTAATTAACGTTGCAGTAGTGGGGATATCGAATATGAGGCTTTAAAGCAATTGCGAATCGCCGTACGAGAGGGAGACGCGAATAATGAGAGAGGCAATCGAAATTTTATCAAGGCAGTAGTGGGGATATCGAAGATGAGTCTTTACAACATGCGAATCGCCGCATAAATTGGGTTCTTCTCTGAAGAATGTGTACATTAGAAAATTAATCATTTTGATTTACTTTATTTCAAGATCCTAATTCAAGCATGCTTAAATTTTTTAACAAATTTAGGAATTGTTTAATATTTAACACTTTAAGTTTGCATTTGATAATTTTAAAATCTCGAATTCTTCAATTGTGAACGGTGAAAATAGGAGATTTTTTTATTTCCCTATACCTCGGGAGCAGGTTTTTATGCTGGTTAAAGATTGAAAATTCGGTTTTCAATCGCCACCGAAAACCGATTTTCAAAACCTGTTAATTTTAATCTGAAAACTCATGCACGATTTACTCAGATTTTGGTAACATTGACATTCCATTGACTTTTGCAACAATTTACAAAATGAGAAAAAATTAGGAAACTTTCAAATTTAAATAATTTTTTAATCTAATGTTTAATTTATCTAATTTTAGAGAATCCAAAATAGTTCAAGCAAAAAAAACAATGTGTGGTAGTGGGGCCACAAGGTAGAAGTGAAACTTTCATGGATTATATTTCGAATTTTTCGTGAGGAATCATCATGAGTTTTGAGGAGATCGCATGGTAAGAGAGTCCCGATAGAGAGTGACAGAAAATAGCAAATACAGGCTTTAGTTAACGTTGCAGTAGTGGGGATATCGAATATGAGACTTTAGAGCAATCGCGAATCGTCGCACGACAAAGAGACGCGAATAGTGAGGGAGGGCATAGAAATTATATCATGGCAGTAGTGGGGATATCGTAGATGATTCTTCTCTGAAGAATGTGTACATTAGAAAATAAATCATTTTTATTTACTTTATTTCAAGATCCTAATTCAAGTTTAATTTTTAACACTTCAAGTTTGAATTTGATAATTTTGACAACTTTAATTTGTCAATTGTAAATGGTCAAAATAAGAAATTTTTTAATTGAAATTTTGTATTTTTTTTCTACCAAACATTTGCTATTATTATTTAACTGAAGATTACATTTTTTGTCGTCATCTCGAATGTGGTAATTTTTTTTTTTATATTAGAAAAAATTTTTCGATCAATTTTAATATTAAATAATAGTATTTTTTACGTAATAACAATTTAAAGTTCGAGAATTCCAGAAACTGCCACTTTGAAACATTTATTTATAAATAATTTCGAAATAATTTTCAAAATTCCAAATTAAAATTATTCGATTTTAAATATTTTTAAATTGTCCTATTTTTAAAATTTTATTCTGAAATAATTTAAGTTTAGGTTTTCAATTAAAAATAAATTAAAAATTAAAAGACTGAATTTTAAAAATCGTGCTGCAAAGTTAAAAAATTATTTTTAACGATTTAGTTTCAAGATCCCATTTAAAGAATTTTCCAATTATTAAACGAAGTTTACAATTTCCAATTACTAAGTATATAATGATCGACTTTTTTTTATCTTTTAAAAATTTGTTTTATAAATTTTAATGATAAATTATAATTTTTTTATGAGATAAAAATTAAAAATTCTAGAATTCTAGAATTCTAAAGTTTTCGATATTAAATGATTTAATTGTTGAAGCTGTTAATTAGAAATAATTTGAAATATTGTCCGTTTTCAAAATTTTAATTTAGAACGTTTCCTATTAAAAATCTTTCAACAAAATATTTCAAATTTCAAACGTTTTCTATTCGAAATTATGTATTGCTAATTATTGTTTCAAAAATTTGTGAAACCTATATTTAAAAACTTTTATAATCTTAATTTAAACCAAAATTTCGTCTTTCCAAATCAATAAAATAGTAAAAAAATGTCTTATTCAGAAAAAAAATTGAAAGTAAAAAATTTCCTGTTTTTATCTTAAAAAAGTTAAAAAATTTTAAATTTCTTTATTAATTATAATTCAGAAATAAATTGAAAACAAAAATTTCGTTTTGCAAATGGAAACAAAAGAGACTAAAATAAAAAATTGGATTCGTTTCAACTCAAATAAAATAATAATAAAAATTTTTTACATAAAAAAAGTCCAAATATCCGTATTAACTTTAATTCAGAAAGAAATTGAAACTAAAAAATTCTCTGCACTTTGTATTAAAAAAACGTGAACATCACCCAATTTTCCTCGCTTACATATAATTAAAATTAATAATAATGTTTTTAAAAATTTCCCCTTATAATTCAGAAAAAAATTATTAACAAAAAATTCCTTTCTTTCAAATGAATAAAAATGTCAAAAATTAAAAAATCAATGGAAAATAAAAATTGAAAAATTCCTTCTTTTTATTTGGTGAGAAGTGTCTAAAAAAAGAATTTTCATACTCTCAACTCAATTAAAATATATAAGAAAATTTTTTAATTTCTCTCTTCTAATTCAGAGAAGGGTTAAAAATTAAAAATCTTCCCTTTCAACTAAATAAAAATGCTAAAAATAACCAAATTTTCCCTTTCAATCCAGAGAAGTATTAAAAATAAAAAAATTTAAGTTTTCAAACACGAAAGTGGCGATTTTCAATTGCACTAGACTCCTCTTTTCTATCCCCACTACTGCCACAAACCTTGTTTTTTATTTTTAAGACTTCTGAAAATATTTATATTGAAATAATTTTTTGTTTGTAAAACAGCAAGACATGAATATTTTTTCTTATATAATAATATTAGTTCTGTTTTAAAAATAAGAATTAAATTGTGGCAGAATGAAATTCGAGTTAAGGCCAAAATACTCTTCGCAATCAATTTCTTATCAAATCATATATACGGATTTCTGATTCATTCTCATCAACGAATTTCGAGCTTCCGGTGCAGCGTGTTACTAAGAATACATTTTTTCGTCACACAATCATCCTCTCTTTATTTTATTTCTCACGGGTGGGAACAAAAGTATTTGTATTTTTAATTCGAATAATTGTCGGCTCATTGCTGACATCATTTTGATAAAATTCCTCATGCAAGTTCCCTTCCTAGAAGATGTATTCTTCCACTTCCATCCTCAAACCTACTCTTTATCATTTGAACCTTGAAAATATTTTTAATCAAATTTTAATGTTAAAAAAAATTAATATTTTGTCAATGAAAAAAAAAAATAATCTGCCAATTTTAAGTAAATCTAAGTAGAGAAAATGGTGTCATTCATATTGAATTTACAGAAATTTCCTGATTTGCTGTCTTTATATACAATATTATATAAATAATTGATTTTTCGACTGAAAAAGATAAATTGTCTAGCGAAAATGGAAAAAATACATTTCTAGTAAAAAAAACTTATTTTTTTCAATAATAAAAAACGTATTTTCAATCAAATTTTTCAATTTTCAACCAAACGAATAAAATTTTATTTAAGATGATAAATATTTAATTTTTTACACTAATTTTTAACTGAATAGTTGAATTTTTAACCCAGAAGATGAATTTTTTAGGAAAAAAAAATTTCATCTCACAAAAGAATAATTCAATTTTAAGTTACAGGAATCCGGAGTAAAAATTCTTCGACTTGATTTTGACTTGAATTGCCCCCAGTCAAGACGTGCTGAAGTCGAATGTCTATAAAAAAATGTTTCGACGAAGAATGGAATATTTAAATGCTTAGTTGAAAAATTAATTTTTTATAAAAAAGACTAATTATCAACCAGTTATTATCATTTTTAATGAATTTTTTAATCTTATAGTTGAATTTTTAACAAAAAAAGCTAATTTCCTACTAAAAATAGACAAATTTTTGATAAAAAAGTAGAATTGTTTAATTTTAAGTTGGAAGAATAAGTTTTTAAGCGAATAAAATAAGTAAATGCCAAAAAAAATGTTTCGGCACAAAATGTACTTTAATTTGTAATTAAAAAAATGTATTTTAATGCAAAAAAGTAATTTCTATCCAAAGAAATAATTTTTTAACCAAAAAGTTTAGTTTTCTAACAAAAAATAAAAAAAAATCAAAAATAAATCAATTTTCAACCAAATCTTTTAATTTTTAATTAAATTTTCCACTTAGTAGTTGAAATTCGATTTTGTATGGTGAATATTTAATCCTTTTGGTTTATTATTCAACTGCTAGGTTGAAAATTCTATTAAAAATCCAAAAAATTCGTCGAAAATTCGTGTATTTTGTTCAAAATATTGTTTTTAGTAGAAAATTAATATTTTTCTAGAATATTAATTTGTTTGCTTAAACATTATTTTTCTAACTGAAAATTAAACTGTTTTTTTTTTGTTGTTAAAATATTATTTCTTTTTTCAGCTTGAAAATTCAATCATTCTTCTTTTTTGGCTTCAAAATTAAACAATTTTGTTGGAAATTCATTTTTTGGTTTGAAGATTTATCAGTTTATTTGAAAATTTAACTTCTATTTTTAGAAAATTAATAATTTTGTTTAAAAATTAGCTTTTGGGTTAAATGTTAAACTCTTTTACTGATAATTCATTTTATTTTATTTTTTAGATTCATCATTTAACTTGAAAATTCACATCTTTGATTAAAAATTCGACTTTTTCTGTGGATAATTAATCTTTCTGTTTAAACAATTATTTTCTATTTTGCTAAAAAAGCAACTCTTTGGTTGTAAATTATTGTCTTAGTTGAGGATTTTATTTTTTTGAAATTCGTCTTTGTTTGTTGAATTCAATTGGTTTTTATTTTTAAATAGCAATCTTTTTTGTTTAAAAATATCGATTTTTGCATGTTTTGTTGGGAATTTTTTGTTTAAAAAATAAATTACTTGTTTTAAAGTTAAACTACTTTTAAAAATATATTTTATTTTTTTATTTGACTGGAAATTCAAATTTTTGGGTTGAAAATTGTAGAAAATTCGTCTTTCTGGCTTAAAGATTTAAAAATTTGGCAGAAAATTAAATTAGTTGGTAAAAAATTAACTTTTTTCAAAATTAATATTTTATGTTAAATAGATCCAACTATTTAGTTAAAAATTCAAATATTTGTTGCAAATTTAATTATTTTTGTGCGAATTTAATTATTTTGTTGAAAATTTAATTATTTTATTAAAAATTCACCCTTTTTGGTCCAAAATTTAACTTTTTTTTGAAAATTCGTTTTTTTTGATTTGGGACTTCATCTCATTTGGTAGAAACTTATTCTTTTTGTTGTTAAAATGCAAATTTTTGGTTGAAAATAATTCTTCTTTGTTTGTGGATTAAACTATTTTTTTCAAAAATCGTCGTTTCGGTTGAATTCAACTGTTTTTTATTTAAAATTGAAATATTTGGTTAAAATATCTATATTTAGATCTTTTTGTTGAGAATTTGTATTTTTTTCCTGAAAATTCTTCTCTTTGATTGAACATTTTTTTTTCTTTGCTTGAAATTTTTTTTTTTAACTAAAAATTTTATTATTCTTGCTAGAAAATTAATATTTGCGGTTTGAAATTCAACTGTTTTGTAGAAAATTCGTCTTTTTGGAATTAAAATTGGTGTAAATTTATTATGGTTAAATATTTGAATATTTTGTGAAAAATTCTTTTTTTTGTTGCTAAAACTTATTTTGTTTAAGTTAAATTCGACTTTTCCATGATTGGCTGAAAATCCAACCAATTTTTTTAAAATAAATGTATTTTTTGTTGTCGGAAATTCAACTTAAATCTTAGTTGGTTGAAAATTCAACTATTTTTGTTCAATTTTTTCTTTATTTTTATTTTTGTTTTCAAACGAAAAGACTGAACTGTTATCTAAAATTTTGTATCTAAAAATAAAATAATAATGTTTTTCAGCAAAACGACACATTTTTAAAATGTACGAGAATTTTGAACCAAAAAGTTGAATTTTAAACAAAAACAGAAAAATTTTTAACCAAAAATAGTCAAATTAAAGAAATTCAACCGAAAATAACAACGATCAACTAAGTACTCAAATTTTTAACTAAAAAATATTAATTTCGAAAAAATGCTCCTGCTTCCCTCTCTGTTTTGTCACGCCTGAGTGACCATCCTCTGAGCAGCCTCCCTCACGAATCCCCGCGGTGCGGTGTTAATTCTCGTGAACACTAAATTGAGATTCGATTTTTTTTTAATTCAATTACTTGATTGAAGGTTGAACCACTTTGTTAAAAAATGTTCTCTTTAAATGAAAATTCTTTTTTTCTTTGCTTAAAAATTTATTTTTATTTTAACCAAAAAATTGAATTATTCCAGTTGAAGATTCATAATTTTTGTTTGAAAATTCATCTCTTTGATTAAAAAATGTTTTTTTGTGGTTTAAAAATAAATTTTGTAACTGATTCTATTTTTTGTTAAAAATTAATATTTTTAAAAGAAAAATTCATCTAGTTCGGTAAAACTTTAACCGATTTGTTAAAAAAGTTGTTTGATTGAAAGTTCACCTTTTTGCTTGAAAAATCATCTCTTTGTTAAAAAATGATTCTCTTGCTGGAAAATTAATATTTGTTTAAAAATTGTTTAAAATTGTTTAAAAATACATGTATTTTTTGTTGTCGGAAATCCAATTTAAATCTTAGTTGGTTAAAAATTCAAATATTTTTGTTGTTGAAAATTCCTTTTTATTAAACTCATCTTTTCTGGTAGGAATTTAATCCTTTTTTGTTTAAAATTCATCTGTTTGGTTAAAAATTAATCTTCTTTGGTTGAGGATTCAAATATTTAATTTCGAAATTAACAATAAAAAAGGTTATTTTCTATCAAATGACGTGTTTGTAACAAAATAAATAAATTTTCAAGAAAATAGTTCAATTTTTTCTTTATTTTAATTTTTATCTAAAATTATGAATCTAAAAATAAAATAATAATAATTTTCAACAAAACGACATATTTTTAAAATATCCTAAAAGTTTTAACGAAAAAGTTGAATTTAAAACAAAAACAGATAAATTTTCAACAAAAAATAGTCAAATTAAAAAAAAATCAACCGAAAATAAAACGAGTTATAAATAAAAAAGTTAGTAATTTTACAACCACGGAGATTAATCTTCAACCAAAAAGTCAATTTTCATCAAACTAGTTCAACGATCAACCAAGTACTCAAATTTTTAAATAAAAAATATTAATTTCGAAAAAATGCTCCTGCTTCCCTCTCTGTTTTGTCACGCCTGAGTGACCCCCCTCTGCGCGGCCTCCCTCACCAATCGCCGGGGCGCAGCGTCAATTCTCGTGAACACTAAATCCAGATTCGATTGTAATTTAATTTAAAAAAAAAAATCCCAAGCCCCCCCCCCCCCCCAAATGGTGACGTATTTTATTCACGGACCCTTATTAAAAAAAAATCTTTCTTCGTTTCTTCTTGTTGCATAATAAACTTATTGTTGGCCTCATAAAATGAATCACCCTATAATGTTTATACACTTACCGTAGAAAAGTGACCTAATTATTATCAGTGTAATATTACCTTTAGGACTTATCATTCTTTGTTATACAATTTAAAATGATGTCAAAGAGGAATGTGGTGCATCAGCAAAATCAGATAATTCCTAAAAAATTTCAAGATCATTGAGAACTGAGAGATGATTGTAGTGTCACGTTTCCGTGATGACTCAATCTCTATGGCCAGTGCATGTTCCTTAAAGATTAAACAATGTTGTAGATATTTAGTTCAGTGGAACAGTTTTGTTTATTTTTTATACCGGATACGCCTCAGGAATTTGACTGAAAAGTAAATTCTAATTTTTAATCTAAAAAACTTTTACATATAATTAGAATGCGAAAATACAGATTGGTTTTGAATTGAAATTTAAATTTGGGATCTATCAAGTAATAATAGTTGAACTACAGTCTCTCTCCTGGTTTTTTCTCTCTCGATTCCCTGTTTTGTCACGCATGAGTGAACAATGTATACCCCCTCCCCCCAGTTCCTCTCTGGATTTAGTGTTTTCGAGAATTGGCACTGTGTCGCGGAAATGGGCAAGATGAGCTGCAGGAGATTTACCGTGTTCACTCAGGCGTGACAAAAAAGAGACAGAAACAGGGGAGAGTTAAAACAGTTCCGATAAAACATTTTTAATGTTCAGAGAAATTAAGACCAATTTAGATCCCATTGTATAACATTTGACGAATTTAAAGATTTTTATTTTTTAGGTAAAGAGTTGTCTGATTGAATGATTAAATTTGGAAATAAGTCATTTCAGAATTCACAGTCCAAAATGCTCTCGAAACAGGAAAAATAGGGTGATTTTTCTCGAAAATAGGAGAATAGTAGGGGAAAAAATTCAAGTGGAAATGTATTGCATTTTTTAAAAAATAATTAAGTAGACCAAAATAATTAAATAAACCAAAAATAGAATAGTTAAATTTATAGTTTAACTAATAATTTTATACTTAAAATACAAGTTTTTAACCATAGATAAATTGTAATTATTATTAGTATTAAAAAAAAATTCTTTAAATAATTAAGATTTTGACCAAAAAATATTTATTTTCATTAAAACAGTTACATTTTTTACATAGAAATATGAAAAATGTTTTAGTTGATATTTAAACCAAAAAATATGTAAAATTTAAATAAAAAGCAGTTGAATTCAATCAAAAAATACGCTTTTTAAACCAAAATAATAATAATTGTATATTAAAAAAATTAAATATATACAAAATTATAAATATACAAATAATGGAATATAAGATTAAAATTTGAATTTTCAACAAAAAAGTTAATTATCGACCAAATAGTTGAATTTCCTAGTAAAATAATGAAAATTTTAACCTAATGAGAGAGATTGTTCTGCCCCGAAAAGAAAAGGTTTCAACCACATTATTGAATATTTAGGCAAAAAATAATAATTTTCTACAAAATATTGGAATTTTAAATTAAAAATGTAACTTTTAACGAAGTAGTTAATTTTTCAACCAAATAATAAACTTTTAACAAACAAAAAATTATTTCTTAGCCAAAAATGATATAATATTTTTATTAATAATGTATGGCTTTCGTATTTATAATTTTTTGGCGGACGCCAAAAAGTTAAATTCTCTCTTAAAATTATTCGATCATTTTGTTATAAAGATATCCTTTTTGGTTCACAATTCAACAGCTTTATTCGTAGAAAATTTGATTTTTATTTAACATTCATATTTTAATGATGAAAAGTTAAACAAAATCTTTTTCGGATGAAAATTCAATAATTTTGTTAAAAATACATCTTTTTAGTTTGAAAATTCGATAGTTCGATTGAATATTCATTTTTTTTGAAAATTCGTTTTTTGAGTTAAAAATTCAATTTTCGTAGAAATTTTAATTTTTATTTAACATTCATATTTTAATGTTAAAAAGCCAAATAAAATCTTTTTTTGATGATAAATTAAAAATTTTGCTGAAAAAGTCATCCTATTAGGTTGAAAATTCGTTTTTTGATTTAAAAATTCAATTTTCGTAGAAAATTTAATTTTTATTCAAAATTCATATTTTAATGTTGAAAAGCCAAATAAAATCTTTTTTTGATGATAAATTAAAAATTTTGCTGATAAAGTCATCCTTTTAGGTTGAAAATTCGTTTTTTCGAGTTAAAAGTTCAATTATTTTCCTGGAAAATTTACTTCTATTTAACATTCATATTTTAATGATAAAAAGTTAAACAAAATCTTTTTCGGATGAAAATTCAATAATTTTGTTAAAAATACATCCTTTTAGTTTGAAAATTCGATAGTTCGATTGAATATTCATTTTTTTCTTTGAAAATTCGTTTTTTGAGTTAAAAATTCAATTTTCGTAGAAAATTTAATTTTTATTCAAAATTCATATTTTAATGTTGAAAAGCCAAATAAAATCTTTTTTTGATGATAAATTAAAAATTTTGCTGATAAAGTCATCCTTTTAGGTTGAAAATTCGTTTTTTGAGTTAAAAGTTCGATTATTTTCATGGAAAATTTAGTTTTTATTTAGCATTTATATTTTAATATTGAAAAGTTAAATAAAATCTTTTGCGGATGAAAATTCAATAGTTTTGTTAAAAATGCATCATTTTAGGTTGAAAATTCGATTGTTTGATTGAATATTCATTTTTTTTTAAATTCGTTTTTTGAGTTCAAAATTCAATTATTTTCGTGGACAATTTAGTTTTTATTTAACATTTATATTTTCATATTGAAAAGTTAAATAAAATATTTTTCGAATGAAAATTCAATAATTTTGGTAAAAATGCATCCTTTTAGGTTTAAAATTCGTTTTTTTTTAGTTCAAAATTCAATTATTTTCGTGGAAAATTGATTTTTTATTTAAAAATCATATTTTAATGTTGAAAAGTAAAAAAAACGTTTTTTTAATGAAAACTCAACAATTTTGTAAAAACAGTCATCCTTTTTGTTTGAAAATTAATTTTTTTTTAATTGAACTCTTTTGTAGAAAATTATGGTCAAATCAAGTTTTTACAATGGCGTCTGTTCGTCCGTAAATACAATCACTCTCGAAAAAATGAACGGATTAGATCGATCTTTGGCACACTTTTTTTGATCCTAAAAGAAAGGACGAGTACTTTAACCAACCATTTTGGTTAAAAATTCAAAAAGTGAGCGCATTTTGAATATTTTTGAGACCACATTTTTTCTGAATTTGAAAATTCTATATACGAATATTTATACTATTAAAGAAGGCGAATAATTTTTTTTATTTAAAGAAAATTCTCAAAGTTATAGCACTTTAAAATTTTTTTAATCAATCGACAATTAATCGAAAATTATGCAGGATACGACAAAAAAGATTAATTAACAAAAATTGTAATCCCCAAAAAGATCTACATATTCGTTAATAATCTCTTTTTGATAAAATGCGTACTTTTTGTTTTGTTCGGGGAAAATAACATTGAAAAACATTCTCGTTATTTATGATTGAGAAAGTATTAGAATTGCCCGAAAGTTGACAGTGTCAGCTTTTTAAACAACCTTATAAATGTCCTAAACATTTTCCAATAGGACTCATAATTTTGTTTTTATTTATCGTGAGTCATATGCTGAAAAACAAAAATCTATTTGGGAAATACACTTCTTATTTAAAACTTATATTTTTATTATTATTACACCATTAAGCCGTTTCCCTTTCGGGGTAGGCGTGACTCACTCGGTAGGGAGGGGAGTAG
>JAAAKG020146405.1:0-32609 GCA_010014905.2 Druon quercuslanigerum
AAACAGTAAATAAGACTATTTCTAAACGTCAATACTAATTCTTGCTCGTTCAAGTTTATAATAATACGTACAGAAATCCTATCATTTCTTATTATAGTAGAAATTTTTATAACAGTACCTCAATATTCCCTAAATTCTTACATTTTATTTTAATTATAGATATAGAATAAACTAAACATTGATATAAAAAGTCTCTCCGTGTATATATTTTGTTGCACCTTCGTTTTTTTTCGTGAAAATTAATCTTTTTAATTAATCTCTTTGGGTAAAATTGTAATTATCTTGTTTGAAACAAAATAGTGCATCAATCCTGAGCAACAGCGCATTCATTGCGAAGCAAGCAGTTGTATTTGAAACAAACATTCAGGAAAAAAGGGAGAAAACTTATGAATTTCTATGATTGCAGTTTCCTGTTGAAAATTCTGGAAAATGAATTGCTGAAGAAAAGGCTGCAAATTGCATACCCTTCAAGTGTAATCTTAAAAAAGAAATAACTCGCAATTCCGCACTTTTCCGATTCAACAATTTCGACTATTCTTGACGCAGTATCTTTCGTCAGCATTTTTGCCGTGGAATCTGAGAAGAGAGGAGAAATTACGAAAACTATCAACAGAAATTGAACGGGTGAACCATTTTTCTTCTATCCTTTTTCAATCTTCTCGCCGTTTTGTAATTCACCTAATGCAAAATATTAGAATTAAATACTTCAATAGTTTAATCATTTATATATTTCTCTTAACCGGCTCGAACCTCTAAGAATAAGGAAGGTTGAGTGAGGCATGACAGGTACTCAATCTAAATCCTGGGCTCGATCTTGGAGAGACTGTCCGTTCTATTTTCATAATTAAAAGTTAATCACAAAGCTACGAGCGCATATTTATATTGATACGGCAATGACTTAAAAGTGGGCAACCAGGTAGAGCTAAAGGATGATTTACGAAATCATTCGATCATAGATACATTGCGCGCACCATCAGCTAAGAAGTTAGGATGGCGTGGGACCAATGAAATTTATATATTGATCCCCTCTTTGATTACCAGGACTTCACTGGTGTATACGAGGAGGGAGCCTCTCTTGGTTCTATTCATCCACCTGTCATTGAAGACAAAATTCACTAAACTATCCAAATTCATTATAATTCAGATAGTTAGACGTAAGTTTTTGAGAATCTTTTTTAAATTAGTATATGCATGATTATAACGACATTGCACTCCACATTTATGTGGAGACCTCTTTGTTACGCCGTTCTTCCGTTCACCATAGGTACTCACATGGTGGCGGTTTGCTCCTCCCCAGGTGCTAAAAATATATCATATTTTCAATTAATTATAAAAAAACAAGAACCAGACCTACATAATTGTAGGACAAAATTTGTCATTTGTAATACACAGGCATTTATAGAAGAATAAGGGTAAAAGAAGAAATCGATAACACTTTAAAATTAGAATTCTATTAAAATGTGAACATATGAAATTAAAGTCTGAATGGAAAAGCCGATGTTAAATAATTTAAATCAAAATAAAACAGTGTACCTAATAAAATATATCAGTCAATTCCGAAATCTCTCTCTCTCTCTCTCTCTCTCTCTCTCTCTCTCTCTCTCTCTTTCTCTAATTCATTGGAAAAATGGTTTCGCTGTGATTTATAGCTAAACGTTTAGCTGCATTTCGTCTTTAAGGAAAATATATTTAGGTAACATAGATATATTCCCCAAGACAACAAAATCAAGCGAAACATTTAGTTGGGACAGCCAAACCATTTTTTTTCAATGTTATTTATGACTTTAGTCAGGATATATGAAATTAAGAAAAATAAAAATTCAAGTTTACAGCTAAACCACACGCACTGGGAAGTAATCCTCCTTGAATGTATACATTACACTGTTAAAATAAACTGTGAGCGAAGCCCGAGGACGAAAAATATCCGAGGGCCAATCTCGAGATTCAAAAATGCCCTCATTCCACATCCGGTGCACCCGACCCTAAAATGAAAGAAATTTTTGGTACTGGCAATGTACTTGTGCATAGTTAAAAATGACCTAACTACTTTTTATAGTTGTATATAGAAATGAATTGTGACTAGGTTCCATGGTTACAAAGGCCAGATTTCGAACGTTTCATCGACGAATTTCTTAAGTACTATATTCTGCTGAGTCAATTGGTGAAAAATAATTTTTTCTTTTAAGAAAATACTTTGTTAGATAAAATTAGAATAATTTACAATGAAACTTTTATAATTATTATCAAAAGTAGCAATTAAAAATTGAAAAGTTAAAATTCTTCTATAAAATATACGATTATTAATAAAAATAATCAATAAGAATAATCAATTAATCTAAGGGATTTTAAAAGAGTAATTCTAAAATCAATTGAACACAATAATTTCGAAGAAGATAAATGATTTTATTCTATGTAATTCTAGAGCTTTTTTGGCTTTTCCCCAAAATCATTAGAATGTTTCTCCTTGTTGCGGTTAGAATGTCGATCACCGATCGACTCCCGAGGAAATCCAGAAATAAATGAAAATAGAAGTATGATGAAAAGTCAAGAGTATTGAGAGGAATAAACATTAGACTAAAACACGTGTTTAAATATTCTTACCTGTCATTCATTACGTTAAAGACGTTGAAAGATGAAAACATCCAACCCGCGTTAACGCGAGCATACCTAATAGCTGAAACAAGCTTCCTTTTGTCCTTGTTGCAGCAACGACATCATTCTAGTAGTAGGAGCCTAAAGTCCCCTGGACCCACAGCGCGGTCATAAATTACTGAAACCAGAAACTCAAAATATGAGACACGTGACTACCATTCACGCCATAGTAGCGAAGATTCTAGTTAAAGCAACCAGATTTTCTAGTGCTCACATCTCTTTTTTTCTCAGCTACATTTTATCTAGTCATGAGAACTTGGGACAATTTTTCTCAGTTTAGGCGTGCTCAAACTTTCTAGAGTATCTCAAGGCAAGGAGACTCTGAACGATGGGTATTCTATGGCTCATTAAAAAATACGTGATACATTCACAGGGGGCGAGGTGTATGTCAAATTATCATTCTCCATGTTACAAGAACAATGGAAAAAGCATCATCCAGGGCGGTGAAGGGTTTTCAAAATTTCTGAAAAATATTTAACGTATTTTGTTCATGGCTCCTTAGCACACATTTCAGTTTCCGGAAATCTAATTTGTTCGAAAAACCACTAGATCGTTATTCACAATTTACCGATTTGATCTGGACTTGAAAACCCACTATATTTTTAGTTGCGGTCTAGTATTTTTTCGGGGTAAGTGACATTTTGGTCAATTGAAAATTCTCCTACATGAATTCCTTACCAATCTGGAGTGCTTGGAAAACGTCTTCTTTTAATTCCATAATTATATCGGTCAGAGAAAAAAGAAAGTATTCATACGAATTAAATTGGAAAGATTAAGATAACCCGCAGATCCCGCTTTGTGACAAAGACGCATTGGAACCAGTGTGTCAATGCGTGTAAATTCGAGAAAACTATTTCAATTTCAAATTTTTTATGCGTACAAACACGGTGCAAAAGTTTGAAATCAGCCAATTCACTTTAATGCGTCAACACGAAAACGCTTTAACATTGGTCAATGCGCCTGAATTCGTGAAAGTAAAATACACACTCGAATTCGCCCCAATTCATCACGACGAATTTCAGCAAAAGTTGATTTATACAATTTAATCCGTAACATTAACACGAATACACACATTCGTTTAAAAGAAACAGAAAACAGGATTAACGCACATTCAAAAATGTTAATTTGCCCTAATCCGCACAAAATTCTGTCTTGTTTGTTGGGAATTCTTAAGTTACGCACCCATCATTATCAATTGGCGATTTACAAAAATAAATGTATTAGCAACAAAAATTTTGTGAAACGTAAAGGTAACAAAATTTGTAATTTAACATTTTCAAAACTTTGAAGATGTTGAATTTTTAACAATTAAATTTTAATGTTGTACAAATGTTCCGCGTCGACGGAAGAAATCATTAATGTAATAAACAAAAAATCAAAACTGTTTTCGGAAATTAGTGAACAAATGTTAGATCTACTTTATTTGCCACATTTAAATACCTACACTTAGTTACTATTTCTATGAGAAGACAAAAGTAAAATATTGTTCACTAAAAATTGGATGACGTCATATGCCTAAGTTCGATATAAAGTCCGATAATAATTTAATAACTCTTTCAGAAGTATCATTCACTAGTAATAAATGTTTAACAATTGTCAATCCTCACAATTAATGTTTGTACTTCATCCATGCTGATGCGTTTCCTTGAAGGAGAGATGTCGAGATTCTAAATCGCGAAAAAAAGTTACGTGATTTCGCCGTAATGAAGTTCTGAATTTCCTTGTGCAAAAATTGTTTCTTTCTCGTTGTTTCCAGGCGTTTGATATTTTTGTCACTTTCAATTTTTTCGTCAATTTCAAAATTGGCACTTTTATCATTTAATTTTTTTATGACTTTTATGATCTATTTAATAGTGCGCTAAAAAAAGATGTAAGCCATCCGTACTCAATTTAAAGAACATTAAAAAAACAATATTATATTATATTTAATTCAGAAAATAATATTTAAAAAATACTGTTTGAAAAGTAATTGTTTAAACAAAATATATTTGTTTAAAGAATTTAAAAATTGTTAATAAACTATACAGTCAGAAAAATAATTGTACCTATTCTATTTTATTTCACTTTTATTTAAGATATCAAGAAACAAATGCTTGAACAAATAAAAATTGTTTTAACAAATAGAGATTTGTTAAAAATTAGAAGAAGTGTATTAAAATTATTGTAATTATTCAACAAGAAGTAGTTTAGTAGACTTTTTTTACTAATTTCTAAATAAATTTTTTTTTTGTTATTACATTATTGCTAAATTACAAATTTTTTGTTTCTTTACGTTTCACAGTGCAAAACATTTTTGTTGCTAATAGATTTCTTTTGGTAAATCGTCAATTGATAACACAGGCACACAACAAAAGTTGGCTCAACTTTTGACCAGACCATGTTGGTCTTATGGTTTTGAGGTCGCTGAATCAGAATCCTGTGACTGTTTGGCCCCATCAGGTCAGGATTTTTTCTAACCCCAACAAACACAAAAATATAGCCAAAATAACCATTCTTGTTCATAGAAAATGTAACCGAACACATTTTTGTAGGGTTTTTGGGTCACTGGTTTTTTTATAATGATTATTAATCCCTGTTCAGAGTCTTTCTGCTCCTAACCTCAATGCCGCTAAGCCGAACCTCCAAAACTGTTTCCAGTTCGTCAAAATAAGCAATCTTCCAGTTGTAGAAACAAAATAAGCCTAAACAAAGTTATCTTATGCTTTTTGGGTCGCTGAGTGTGGATCCAGGGCTCTTTTTATCCGATAGGTCCGAATCCTTCCATAACCTCAAAATAAACCGTCTAAAAATTGCCAAAGTAGTCAGTTTTGTTATTATAATATGACCAATGGCCAAATTTTCATTTTTTCAGGTCACATTGATTGATCCTATCTTTCCTCGTATCCCTTTGTGTTACAAATCACGGTTAACCTAAAAAAGTGGAATATAACCTCAAAAGTCACCTCAATCCGCGAGCCTGGCTGATCCGTTAGTTTGGCAACGAGACACGGCATCGATGTTTGGACGCATATGACAATAGTAAGTTTATGACGTCGCTAAATCCGAATTCGTTGTTAGTTTGTGCTTTCCAAGTCAGGGTTTCACGCTAATCTCAAAGCAAAATTTCGGAATATCCCTAATAGACGGTTTTTTGCTGAAAATAAATCCTATCTAAGTTTTTCTTTCATATTTCGGCTTTAATACCTGGAAGAAACAATTTTTGTATATTCACAGGGCAACAGTCACGCCTGACCTGTGGTAACTTACATTTTTCTTCTGAAAATGCATCCTGTTTGAACACTTTTTCGACTTCATCGCACGATTTAATCATATGAACGAGGTAAGTTTATTTAGCTATTACTACAAAATCACAAACGCGTCTGAGGAAGTTGTATCTATATCCTTCAGTACCTCTTGAGTAAACGCATTGAATTCTCGGATATAAGAAGCACCGCATAAACAATGCAAAAAACTTGGCAACAAAGATCTAGTTGAAAACTCACGAGCTATGCTCGATATATTTGTACGGATACGTGGTATAACACAGGGTTCCTTTTTTTATTTGGATCTACTGAATCGGGAATTATAAGTTCACGATCCAAGGACAGCTTCAAACTACTGCCCTGGTAAATCAAACGATGATAACTGCCCCACCCGGGGATGTGTAGAATGATTCGCTCTTGAACTTGCCAGGGTAACGAAGTGAGCGGCATAGTCATACGGTGTCCGACGAGGAATTGACATTGTCCTCTTCAGAGTCGGAAAGCCCTCATGCTTAACCCTGGGGAGGTATGAAGGTTATCCTTCCCAAGACGGTTGACTCACTCCGGTTGGAGCGGGTTCCCTAACGTGCGAGTTTTTCTGTAAATCATGACTTCTTCAAAACCTTCAACTTCTTTAGTGGAGCATCAGTGCTCTAATAACTAGTTAATTATGCTACGGGTATGACCAATTCGACACACCACAAAATCCTCAACCATTTAATGAGTCTTTCAAAGTCATGTATAAAGGATGTTTTGGCATGTAGGTTTTAAACCACCATAAAAAATAAAGTAAATCGCATAAACAAAAACAAAATAGTTTATGGCAATGTTTCTACAGTCACGAAACGCATCGAGGCTAATAAGAACACCAATCCCGTAAGAATGAGCAGCGTGAACAGTTAAGATGATGATGACGATGGTAGAGTAAGCAACGGTCATGGTGATTATGTTAACCATGTTGGTGATAGTGACAGTTCAGTAAATAGCGAAAACAGCAGGCATGAACATTTTGAACCAAGTGGAAAAAAGCATCGCAATCTCGAGAAAATTTCGCAGTCAGAATTGAACGAACTCGTAAGGAAACTTCAACTTGCTAAAGACGAAGCGGAAGAGCTGGCTTCATTTCTTAAAAGTACAAATTTGTTAACAAAAGGGTATATTGAAAGGATGTTGATGGATTGATGATTGAGTTAAAGCCGAATGTATATAAGAGTGAAGAGTGGCGCATTTTCATCGACTCATCCATTTGAAGTCTGAAGGCCGTCTTGCTTAAGAACGGTATTGTATCCGCGCCAATACCAGTCGCACATTTAACTCAGTTGAAAGAGGAATTCTCCAACCTTGAACTGGTCCTGAAGAAAATAAATTACGCTGCCCACCGGTGGGTAATGTGTAGCGATTTCAAAATTCTAGGGATGGTACTTGGGATCAATCAAAGTGACCTGATAAAATTAAACTTGGATCATTGGTCATATTAGAATAACAAAGCGGACCGCTTTGGCAATTTTGAAAGGGTATATGTTGGGGTTAGGGATGGAATTGGAACTTTTCGAGTAAGACAGGTCCCAAATCACACTGAGCGACCAAAAAAGCATAAGATAACTTTGTTTGGGCTTATTTTTCCCCTGCAACTGGAAGATCGTTTATTGTGGCTAATTGGAGTCAGTTTTAAGGTTAGGTTTGACGGTTTTAAAGTTAGGAGCAGAAAGCCTCTGTACAGAGATTAATAAATATTATACTCAAATCCAGTTACCCAAAAAACATGCAAAAATGTAGTCGGGTTACATCTTTTATGAACATAAACGGCTCTTTCGGCTATTTTTGGGTGTTTTTTAAACTCAGAAAAAAATCCTGTCCTGATGGGCCCAAACGACAACAGCATTCTGATTCAGAGAACTTTCAGAACATAAGACCAACATGGTCTGTTGAAATGTTCAGACAACTTTTTTTGTGTGCCTATGTAATGAGTGGTGAGTAACGTAGGAAAATAGTTGAGTCCCCTACTTGCCGCTCGTGCATTTCGCCTCTCGTATACCTGCGTGTACTGTACAACGCGCACGTGTTTCAAAAGAGAAAATACTCTCCACTTTTAAATACAAAAAACAACAAGAACATATTTGGAAAAAACTAGCTAAACGGTTCGGTATAATTGAGTAGAGCTTGTTGGTGATGGAAAAGACACATGTGGCAAATGAGTATTTGCGGTCGAATTTCTCCACGCTGAACAGTCCTGGTGTCCTATCTATCTCGCGCCACTTTTAAGCGAGCAAATACACTCCATTTTCAATTATAAAATAAAAAAAACAAAAAGGACATTTTCGGAAAATGCTAGCTAAACCGACTGGTATAATTGCCTTTAAACTATATAGTTAAAATATGGCGTTCAACAACTCAATTGTTTAGAAATAATCTGGCGGAGGCGAATTAGCCTTTTAAGGTTCCTTAAACTGTGATTGTTGTTCTAAAACCACCCATGTCCCGCGGACACCACAATCACGGTTAGGCAGAAATTTAAACTCCCTTATGAAATTGTGTCATATCCACATCCGATGTGGCCTATGTATTTAATATTTCTAATTTCAAATTTGAACCTCCCGTCTCAAATTAACATAACTTTCACCTACATTATCAAATTTCTGATGAATATTTTGATAATTATTTTTGTACATCTTTTAATGAAAGGTGCATAATAAGACTCTTTGTTTTAACATCTATAACTTTGATATTTTTCAGCTTAAGAGTGCTCAGTGACGGGAAGTGGAAAGATTTGAGACTGAGTGGAAGAAAAAAAGCAACAGATTGGAATCTCGAAACTTTCGTCTCACGGACCGCTTATCAAGACGGTAGAGTATATACCTTTTGTTAGCAAAGGACTTCCACTTGTCACAACACACAAAGTCGTGGAGTGCTTCATCTTCGCCAGGCACAATGGCTTGGAAATTTTTTGAGGTTCAGGTTAGTCAGCTTCGACTTCGTAGCACGTGTACATTGCACCTATATTATAGAAACCTTTCTTTTGGCTATAAATAATCATGTAAATATTACGATAACTATTATTTTCATTTACAACAGCTATATATAGAGAAACAATATAAAAAATCTATATATACATACATATAAAAGTGTAATAGTATTTCTTATGCTGCTAGATTAGCTAGATATAATATGTTACCAAATGGACATTTTGCAATAAAAAATTATATAATTCGTCTAACCCATGTTGGAAAAAATATATTTTTGCGCTCTTAAACTGAATCTGTGAGATGTCACTGGTTAAAATGGGCATGCGGATCGCTATGAGTGAAATTTGACTGATTCAGTCTTAGACAGAAATAATTGAAAAAGATGAAAATGTACATGATTTTATTGTGAATATTAGAGAAACACCAACCAAAAAAGGTCAATTTATTGCAGATCACTTATTCCAAAGTTAAAAATTATAACCATATCGTGATTACTATTATAGTTTTTGCTGTGCAAAAATGTACATATTAAAATGTTAGCAATTATTTTTAAATGGAGACTGTTAAAAGGAAACAAAATTTAACGTTATTTTATATTGAGCTATTACGAAAAAAATGCAAAAAGGACAAATAAAAAATTGCAGTCATGTTTGGAAATTTCTAATAGGATATAAATAAGAAATCTTAAATATTGTATCAGGCATCATTCTGCGAAGACAAAATTCTAGTCCGGGCATTAGACGGAAAAACTATTCATTTATCTTATGAAAACTTGAAACTTTGCATATAGGTGTTCTAGGGCCTATATGGAGTTATTGAGTATTGTAGCCACTTCGGTTTACCACACAGAGGCCTTATATTCAATTTGTTACAAACACAGACATAAATATAAAGTTTATGCTAAAGATAACTGCACCAATGGATTCTACATAA
Organism: Druon quercuslanigerum; assembly: GCA_010014905.2. Classification (NCBI taxonomy): domain Eukaryota; kingdom Metazoa; phylum Arthropoda; class Insecta; order Hymenoptera; family Cynipidae; genus Druon; species Druon quercuslanigerum. Next base: position 9,791 of record JAAAKG020146405.1, read on the forward strand.
AGAATTACTGAAGAAGCATGTCTAACAGAACAGTTTCTTTCACCAGTTAGTTGTATTCAAATCATAAGCAATTTATTTGTGCTTGTATCTGCTTTAGTCCATGGTTAAAACAATAGAAATTAAAGGTGTTAGTGGTTAAGAAAACTGAAAGAAAATAATATAATCTACTACAACATATCAAGGTTTCCGAGCAATATATCTAATATTTCTCCAACTAAGATTGTCACTACGGTTGAACTACGATTGCCTCTTTTTGACAAAAACTAGCTCTTGTGTGTAGTGCCTAGTGTCAAATAAGCGCAACAACTTGTTTGTAGTGTCGATACCTAACTTCTAAACCTACAGGTGGCACCGCAGACTAGTATTTTTTTCTTGAAACCTCGCGGGGATTACCAAAAATTATGAATCTCCATAAGAGTCTGTACGGGGTTAGCCACTTAGGTTTACCGAGTACGCCTTGGGATAGCCCCTTTCGGAACTTTGTTATTTTATTGAAAATACTACAATTCAATTTCTTCACTTTCTGAAAAAGCACGACACTTAGGACAAATTAGACGATACCAAATGCCAAAAAAGTGAATTTATTTATTTCAAACTTGTGTTCGGATTTATATGGGTGGGTAAAAATAAAAAATAATTAAATCGAAAATTTCTTTTCCAAAAGTCAGTTATAAAATATTTAAGCTGGACCAATCAGGAGCGATGTATAAACAGTCGTGCATCCGTGATCGTGAGTTCAATGTAGTCAGTAGTGCAGTGACCTCTGTTCTCCCATCGCTAACCCCACTTTGGAACTGCCCTCAATAACACTGCGTTCGACTCCCGCTCACTCACGCACGTCTTCTTATATCGCGCTCCTGATCGGTCAAACCAAAATAATGTAGACCTCAAAAACTACAACTTAAACTGATTTTTGGAAAAGAAAATTTCGATTTCACAATTTTTATTATTATACAGCTATATAAGTCTGGACACTTGTGCCTAAGACAGTATGTATGTACAAGACCTACCGGCCCGAGTAAAAATGCTTTGACTTGAGTTCGACTTGGTGATATCTTGAGTTCGTCTCCAAGACAGCGATGTCTGGCTACGCCTCAAAACTGAGTCGAGATATAAGACTTCGTCTTACGTATACGGTCACAGGAGCTAAGACAACCTTTAATTGTCTCAAGTTGAGCACGATTTTTGCGGGATCGGGTGCTAATCTGTACAATTGCACCCGATTTCAGCGAAATAGCGGTAAAATTTTAGACTTTACCACGTCTTACGACCGTGAGATAGGTGGCTACAGTCTGTGACAGAATCAATACGACGATCCGGAAAAAGTCTCGTGCACACTGAGGACATGGAGACACTCAAGGACGACTACCTTCTGCATATTTTTCACACGCAGGGATGCTTTTCAGGCTATTAACCAGTAAAAGTTTGGCACCTCCAAGAGCGCCGATGATGAGGACGATTAATTTAACAGAATATATCGGGTAAAATCGTCGTAACTCCCTTACAAGCTCTCTATATCTCTCTTTCTTTTCATTATCCTTGGCTATAATGTTTTTGTGAGCTGCTGCCGAAAATTCGATAACGAACATAGTGTGCTTCTTGAATTAGAGGAGAACTATGTCAGGCCGCGAGTGTGCAACAGAAAAAATTTTCGAGAATATAAAGTTCCAGTTCATGCGGCACTTCTCATTCTCCACAATTGACTCTATTTCCCTAAGAGCATTTAGCGGAGCGATATTAAGGTTAATGCCGCGAGAGTGACATAGATGTTAGTAACGCACTCTTAGTGCCGCATTGTGCCTTTGGATGTAGGTCGTTCCTGCATGAGTTGGGAAACTAGGTAGTATGTGTCTTACATGCTCGGGGTGTGCATGGCACGCCCTGCAGCTATCATCGGGAATGTCTTGGCTTAAAATGTGGCGATGATATGTTAAGGTGGAAATGACACCATCTTGACATGCTAAATTGAAACCCTTCGTGACCGACTGTAATTCGGGTGATTCAAGGAAAGCAAAAGTAAGCTCACACGACATTGATTAATCCTCCACATTTCTGTGGAAGATACTGTGCATCCTCTTATCGAGATGCTGTTCCCGGAAGGTTGTCTCCTGTGCTTTCTGAATCCGGACTTTTAGGAGTGAGTACTCGAAATGGATAAAATTTGATGCATTTTGCTCACCCCTGATACTGAAGTTTAGTCCGAGTGTTTCAAACAGCCTCCTCCGCTGGTTTGTACAGAAACGCTCCTTTGGACAGTTCTTTATGCTTCCTGACCATTTTAAGAAGAGAGTCTCTTCCATTTGCGACCCTATGTGCTGTACCCAAAATAATCCTATAGTGAAGACATTCAAGATTCAATATTCCGCGACCACCTGATTGCGTGAGAAGTAGAGTCACCGATATCAAGGGATCTGAGCTCGTTCTTCGTCCATGGAACAACTCCAAATTAATAAAGTACTACCGGGACGGAAAGCATGTTCGCTGCACATACTTTGTTCCTCGCCGACAGTTTGGAAAACTAAAACTGCCGGATAAGCCGTTTATATCTGCTTCGGAGAGTATCCTTTACAGATGTCAAATCCTGAATCTGACTCTGTGGCACGCCCAGGTAGCCCATAAGTCTCTCTAGCACAAAGGTGTCGTATAGTGCTTTCATCAACGAGCTCAGGGTCTTCAGAGATGCCATTAAGTTTTCCTCGCTTCAAATAAACCTTGACGAATTTTTATAACCCAAATTCCATTCCCATTTCCTTAGTGCATCAAAATTTAATCACTCGGAGGAGTGCATACATTGATGTTAAAATCGGTTCCCCCACACCGCCCCCTAGGGGTGGGGGTAAGTTTGAAATCTTAAATGGGAATTCTTATTTTTTATTGGATATTCGGATTATTTAGATAAAAATGCGTATGACTTGTCTAAAACATTTTTCTTGTTTCGCGATAAATGGCGCTGTAATCGACGAAGTTCAATTTTTCTTCATTTTACTGTTACTGAGAATGCACGCTTACGATTTTGCAATGCTTTAAATTAGTCTTAAAACGAACTACTACTTTTAGCGTAACCCAGGAAAAACGACGTGGACGTAGCAGTTTTCTGTTCCCTTCGGGGTGCTTAACGTGAGGCTCCTTGCCTATCATGATTCGGGGTGCTTGATTAACGTGAGTCGCCTCGCCTCTAACGTTTCGAGGTACTCAGGGAATCATCTTTTAATTAAAGTAAGTACTCAAAATGATGATCTTCGACTGCAATGCACTTATTAATGCGTAAGTCAAATGAATATACGCAACGGAGAAGTGTATCTTCTTGAATTTCAACACATGCACTTGTAATTCGGTCAGCCATATTCTCACGTGTTGTTGGTTTTTCTTTGTACGCTTTGTCTTTCATATGGCCCCACAAAAAGACATCTGGTGAAGTAAGATCTGGCGATCTTGCAGGCCAATTTATCGGATCGCATTTACTAATCCAGCGGCCATTGAAATTATGATCAAGAACTCCTGGTGCTACCGCTGAATAGTGTGCCGGACAACCATCATGTTGAAACCAGATGTTGTGCCGTATTTCTAAGCTCAAATCTGCAAGCAATATTGGCAGTTCATTTTCCAAAATCTCTTGATATTTTGGACCATTTAAGCTGCCTTAGATAATCTGGAGATGATCAGTTTGTTGCCAATTATTCCACACCATACGTTGATAGTCCATGGACGCTGGTGTTCGATTTCACGAAGCCACTGCGGATGTTCAATACTCCAGTAGTGCATGTTGTGTCAATTAACTATTTCATAGTTCGTAAAAGACGACTCGTTAGAGAATCATACATAACGAAAAAAGTTGGGATTTTGTTGTATTTGTTCACGTGCCCACTGACAAAAAGCTACCCGATTTTGGAAATCAACGCCATGAAGTTGTTGATGTAAAGAGATATGATACGGATGAAATTCATTACGTTACAAAATTTTCCAAATACTACTCTGTAACATTCCGGAATCACGAGCAATTTCTCGTGTACTAACGTGAGGAATATTGGCCACTGCAGCTAATACAGCAATTTCATTATTTTCTCCAGTGACTGTTGTTCTACGGGTCTTTTTCTTAGGTTGAACACTTCCATCGGTAGTAAGTTTTGTAATAGAACGATAATATGAAGCACGTGACACAATTCTATTTCGAAAACGCTGAGCGTAAAGATTGATAGCATTATAAAGATTTTTTTCAGCTTCTCCATACACCAGAACTATTTCAATTTTTCTCGTACGGTTAGATACTCCATTTTAAAGTAGTATTCGGAATAATTTTTAATCTAACTAAAGTGAATTTAAATGTATTTTTTCTAATTTACTACATTTAAGGAAAGAAAAAAGAAAATACTTTCTTAATGTTTCGATAGCCTCCGCTGACCTCAATCTACAATAATGCCAGAGATAAAATTTAGGAATATTCAGTAAGACTTTTAATGTAAACGTATTACTTAATAATTACTTCTTAAGAACGGACATACGCTTTGGCATTTTTTTCAAAATAATAATTACCAAAGAGATCCCAAGATCTATTGCCTTGATTTTTAACCAACTTCAAAAAGAAGGAGGTTCTATCTATGTTCGTTGCGATGTATTTTTTATGTACGAGTTTTTATTGCACTCGTTCAAAGATTATGTAGCGGTTTGAAAAATTCTTATTTTTTCGTGGTTAGTCATGTCACAATGAAAATGGTGTATTTTTTAGTGTTAATGTACGTTCATTCTCAGTAACAGTAAAATAAAGAAAAATTGAATTTCGTCGATTACAGCACAATCTATCGCGTAACGAGAAGAATTTTTGAGATCAATTACACGCAATTTTATCCAAAGAATCCGAATATGCAATAAAAAATAGGGGTTTCCATTTAAGATTTCGAACTTCGCCGTGGAACTTCGTGGGGAACCGATTTTATCATCAGTATATGTACTCCTCAGAGTGATTAAGTCTTTAATCATCACATTTTTCATAGAGTACCTATTTTTTTAAGATATTTGCAAGTTTCAAGTTAAAAAAATCACCCAGTATAGTCAATTACACACTGAATGCGGGACGCGTACTGTCTTGCTCAGCCTATCTGTATGGCGAATTGTTGCATTCATCTTTTGGTCTTATTATGAACCGTTGGTTTTGTTATACGTTTCGCATCGGCCAAAGCTCTCGCTGCATTAGACACACAGCAATTGATAGTCCAGAGGTCGGATTCTACGGAAAATTTTCCACGAAGCTCTTCATCCGTTTCTGCCAGATCTTTAGGCTTGGGAGAAACCTGGGTGTTGTTGTTTCTCCGGGTCATAGCGTATCGCTCATCCTCTATCGGATGCCTGCCCACAGTTGGTCTTGTCACCTCTCCTTCTCTGTTCCTCTAACAGAGCCCCTTTTTTGGAGTATTTCAGCAAGGTTTCGCAGACGTTGATGCGATAAATGCGATAGCTCTGGGTGTTTCTCGCACCACAGAGCATGCAGTCGTACCATGTAATTCTCTCGTTCAGGGGCTACACTCGCATCGTAGCATTATAGCAAGTCGTGATTTTGTCGCTTGAACTGTCCATAAGTTAATAACAGTTAATAAGGGCAACAAAATGGCGCTGTCCTGGTAATAATAGGCGAAATGATGGCGCTGTCCTGGCAATGTAAATACTGTTCGAAATATTAAACGTGGAAGATAGTTCAGTCAATGAATAAAAGACTGTAGATCAGTCCAGTTATCAAAGGAAAAGCCAGTTCAGCTACTAAAGGCAATTTAATGTAACTGCCCTGGCAATGTGAAAATTTTTAAAAATAATCAAGGCAAAAGGCATTCTGGACTACCAAAGCTATTTTGTAGTCCAGATAATTAAGACAAGACTATAGGTGAGTCCAACCAATAAAGGCAAGACATGTTATTCGCTCAGTCAGTCGAGACAAGACTATAAAAAGTAAAAGTTTGTAGTTGATAATGTCGTTTTTGCGTTGTTCAGTGGTTAAAAACTCAAAAAAAAATTACCATTATACAACAGATACAGGTTCATCTACGAAACTCTTCTTGCTGGGCACTTGATGCTTAATGCACGAACTGATTTTTGTATATTAAATTGTAATATGAGGCTACTGCATTAAGTCCCAAAATGGCTGCAACTCTCAATCTATATCTATAAATATTGGTCATTACAAACTGCAAGATCGGGGTCAGTTTTCCAAATAAACGTTGGAGCAGGACCGTCGGGAAAAGTATTTCAGTGTATGGAGTTATCCATACTCTCCATTTTATAGATTTTTCTATACTATGTAAATTGAAATCTGCCCGGAAAAATAGCGTAGTACATTTCCTTTCCGATCAAAATTCCGGCTAAAGATGGAAAATCCTATTTGGATAGGCACAAATCGGAAACATGATGATAAGTAACTTGACGATGTTGATTACCTTGAGGTTTTTGAAAATTGTAAATTAGAAAAACTTGGGCAACCTTAAAAAATTGTCCATGTTTACGTTTTCGTAATCATTGAATCAAAATATGACGTCAGAATTACAAAAAAATGGCGGTAGACATATGGCCGAACGAAAATTCGGGTTTTCAAAATTTTTTAACTTTTGAGTTTTCAAGTTTTTTGAAATTATTTGTTTTTGAACTGTATAACTCTTATGGAACTATAGGAATAATAAAGAAAAAGTTAATTTTCTAAAAAGTGAGGGGCTGGCTTTTTTTATTTTTATATATTTTTTTGGGTCAAATTTTGGGGAACTTTTTTAAAAAAGTATCAGGAACTATAGAACTATGCTAAATCTACCCAGCACTTGAACTTAGCCCCCGATTTTGAAAAATCCACTTTTAGTCTACTTATTTGCCAGAACTATTTCTAAAAGTTAGCAGGAACTATAGAACTATTCAAAAGGATGTCAGAACTGTAGACAAAAATTTGAAATTTTGAATGTGCGGGGCCAATTTCACACGCATAATTATTTTTGATCGATAAAAGTTGTTTCTTCGATAATATTTGCATTATATTTTTTCGAAATGAGTTTTGTAAAATATTATGATTAAGGTGCTTAAAAACATTTTTCTTTTTGAATCACAAATTTGGAGCGTAATTTATTTTTTGATAATTATTTCTTTTATTCGTAAACAACTAATTAACGAAATAAACATTTTTTTTAAAGTATACTCACTTTTGTTTAATAAGTCTCTTGCTGTCTGGTTTAATTTGATATATAAAATGTATATAAAATGTATGTATATAAAAAAATTTTACGATATAATCTTCGGCCACGTCAAGTGATAAAATTATAGTTGTAAATGTTGAAAAGGTTTTTTTCTTTCAAAGATAATCCTGTTGTCTCGAACATAATCTTCTCTCACAAGACACAAGCTGTCCAACTTTTTCCAATTTGCGTTCCGCCATTTTGAATTTTAAAATTCTGATGTCAGAATTGAATTTAATAACCTCCAAAACGCAAATATGGACAATTTTGTAAAGCTGCCTAATTTTTATTCTGCCATATTCGTTCCGCTATTTTTATTTTGAAAATTCTAACCTCATATATGGATTCAGCCACCTTAGAAACCTACAAATAATCAACTCCGTCCCCTTTACCCTCATGTTTCAGATTTGTGTCTTCATATTGGATTTACCATTTCTAACCAGATTTTTCTCGAAAAGGAAATGTGCTACGATATTTTTCCTGACAGCTTTGAAATCAGCATTAAAAGATCTATAAAATATGATGTCTTACACTAAAAAAAAACTTTTTTTCCAGTTTCAGTACAATTTTGTTAAGTAATGAAGAACTTTTTTTATATTTTTAAGGCCGGTCAGTTCCGGGAAAGTTTTCTCTACAATTTTCCTTATTAAGTATTTAATAAGCTTTTACCTCGTTAAAAGAACATTCATTTTGGTCAATTCGTTCTAGAGATATTAGATTTTCAAAGTTTTTGCAAAATAGCCCAGGGTGAAGTGTCCGAAATATTCAATGATATCACAACTTTAATTTTCAATTGAATTTTTGCAGATATCTTTTTATCAATAATATATTCCCAATGAGAGGTTTAACTGAATGCAGAAAAGTTTTTTTTTATCTGTTCTTTTTTAATTTTAATTTAAATTAAGTTACAAAGTAGATCGTACACAAGAATGATAACGATAAATAAAAGTACTTTGAAAGAGCAATGTTACAGAGTGTTATCGAAAAGTCAGTTTCATTACGAAATTAGTAGATTTTTTGAAATTTATGTAACAATAGGGATTATATAATAAATTCTGAATGAGTCCAATTTGTGGCAAAATATTAATTCTGTGGTAGAAAGGCATAAACTCTGAATAGCCATTTTTATGAAAATTTAGATAAAATCAGTACACGAGTGAATCCATAATTTTTTTCAAACTTTTGCTCGGGTAAATCCGGTTTTTCATCATTGCCACGAAGTAAGTCAAGTGATTGATGAGATGGAAATGTTATAAGTTATTTAATACGATGTCAACAACATGTTGATACAAAATTAGGAGCATGTTGTAGTTTGGAGTTCCTCTTATACCTCTGTTATACTTAAACAGCGGTCGCGGGCGTTGGAGGTAACAACAGTCACCTCTGTATGCTTTCTCAGATTATTGTTATTTTTTTTTAACTTTTACTCGGGTGAACTTAGTTTTACATCATAACCACGAACTAAGTCAAGTGACTGATGAGATAAGTGTGTTAAAAGTTAATTTAATACGACGCTTGAAACCTCCTGCGATGATGTTCTAGGTGTACAATTACGAGCATGGTGTAGTTTAAAGCTCGCCCCTTACTGCTGCCATACTTAAACAGCGGATGTGAGCGTTGGAGGTGATAACCGTTACCTCTGGATACTTTCTTAGAGCTACCATCTGCCACTCGACAGGTTTTTAGTCGCTTGCTTCCTGATGGTCGAGAAAGTTTCTTACAATGTATCCTACTGACTCCTAATGTTCAAGATGTTCAGTGCATCTTGCGTGCACACTGTCTGTAGCCGAAATCAAAATAGGATGAATAGATGTATGATTCAGATTCCTCTATATGGTCCATATGGTATAGGTTGACTGCAAATTTCAGACAAGTGGAGAAGAAATGTCGATGATGTCCATCTTTTTTTCTCATATCACGATGTCAGGTTTATTTTCTCAGATGAAATGATCTGTTTGGATAGTAACATCTGAATATAAGATGCAATCTTAGCTTTCTAAAACGGACATTGAAATGAACCTATAGAAAGGCATCGATTCTTTTAAGAGTCCTAGGTTTAGGACATTGTGCTACTGTATAATGTCCGCTACATCATTATGTCTGTGCGTATATTCTCGTTAAGGCAAGATGCGACTTCCATCAATAATGTGCTCGGTAGATTCGTTGGTATCTCCACTTAATCTATACCGTTCAACCACGTCTTGATGTAACACGCGTTTGCGATCATTCCTGGTGCTGAAAACCTTGTCCTGTATGGCAATGACGAAATCTTCCGTCACAGAATACAGAACACCGTCTCTCAGCCAAATATTGGACGCCTTACTATCCACTTCATGTTGATCTAACGTTTTGGAGTGCTCGCTGGGGATAGTTTTCTGCCTCCATTTATTTCTAATTCCTCTATGGATTCTGCCCTGATATTCAAGGTCCCATTTGAGAACAAATTCAAGGGCGTGTAGTCAAAATCCGCTTTTAAGATGGGGCTGTAAAGCGCAACATTTCGTTTGCTGTTAAAATAGGCCCCTATCTCCTTTATGTCGTGGTAGAACTACCCTTTCAATCGCTGAGTTTTTTTTGGTGCATTCGCTGCTTCGCCATTTCTATGCGGACGATTCTGTTTAAGAGTTCAAGGCCGGTGTTAGACCATTTGTTGAGCCCGAAGGAGTACGTGAGGACAGGGATGGCATATGTGTCGATTGCCCTGATTTTGTTTGCCACTTTAAGAAAAATCTTCATAATAAATATGAGTCTCGTAGTCAAGGCAGTCGTTAGGCTTGTCCTAAATATCGTATGCTGAATATGATTCGCCCGCAGTCATTGCCTCGATTTAATTATTAAACTCTTTCTCTAACTCTGCGGTTCGTAATTCCCCTCTGATTAAATGCACTGTTCTGCATTTATCTATTCTGAACTCCATGTGGTTATTATTTCAAAACTGCTTAGTGACACCGATCACTTGCTGCAGTTTCTGGGCTAAACTAGCGTACAGTTTCAGGTCATCCATGTACAGAAGATGGATCACTTAATAACTAGCCTTATTATAATGAATTCTGAACGCATGAGACATGCTGTTTAGTGTTTTGTTTAATGGGTACAACGCTAAACAGAACCATAATGTACTGAAGGAGTCTCCTTGAAATATACCCATCGTAATACGTATCGATCCAGTTATCCTTGGTTGTCCTTGAAAAAAATACTTGATTCTTGTACCCCAGAGATTCATCGCATGTTTTAGAAAGTCAATAATGCGTGGGCAGATTTTTTAAAGTTTTAAGACTTCAAGCAAATAGTCATGCGGCACGGAAGGAAGCGCTTGATTGTAGCCAATGTGTGCCTTGTGTAAGTTCCTTTGATGCTTACGAGCTTGAGTCATGGCAACAGCATCTATAGTGACTAGGTCTTTACAGCCTCATGAGTTTTTATAAAACCCTGTCTGTTCTCCTGTAAGGATGTAATTCTCGTCGAAATGAGAATATACCTTATCTGCAATGTTATTATTATTATTATTTCTCAAATTGAACATTCCTTGCATTTTTTACAAAACATATCTTGTTTAGAAGATACAGAAAGTAGGTAGTAATACTCTTATGAAGTTGCAGTACCCTTCGAGTCATCTGTGGGCCGCCTTCAACTCGCATACGCTTTGGCGTTAATTCTGTTTTGGTTCATACTGCAAAGTTCACACTCGTATGGAACTGCCTACTTTTAATCCTATTCACAAAATATACTATTATTATGTTGTGATATTATTGAATTGCATTTCAATAAAATATTTATTCAGATCCTTATTATTACAACTTTTGGTATATCAGAAACATTTGTTTTAGAACTAGAGAGTCAACGTAGCAAATTGTTCCCTTTAATTTCATGTTTCTTTCTTACGTAACACTCATTTTATGATTGATATTTAGAGAATCAGAAAGTTTCTCTAAATTGAAGAATATTATATTTTTTTAGTTACTAGACAAACTGAAATTCAGTAAGTGAATAATTAGTATTGTCAGTTTGATGTTGTGCTATTGCATGACTCTATGTGCATTGATATATTACATACAAATTATATTCACGAACACTGCTATTGTTAGTTACTAATATTGTTTTCTTTTTAATTTATGCACTTTTTGCTAGTAATGCATGATCGGCATGAACCACTGGACTCTTATTAATATTTACGATGACTCAAAGTTCTCGAAACACTTTCGAGTCACGAAAGCCACCGACGCACGTGACTTATTATATAACGAAAATTCATCAATCGAAACGTCATATGATCAGTTGAATGTCAGTTTCCTGAAACTTATATTGTGTGAAATTTAGCCACAGGTAGTTTAGGCAAATTTAAGTTATACTCGATGTATTTCACGTTTCACGCATATAATTCTCATTCTGCAGAATTTTAAATTATTCTGATTCAGCTTCTCTGAATATCAATGTTGAGGACATCAATTACGGTAAATTCAATACGCCTTTTTCTCAAAATACTTAGTATACTGAGAGACAAGATTGATTCAATGAATTTCATATCGATGTAAAGCGCGGGAGTTAAGTTCATTGCATTATATATTATATTTAGAACTATAAACGGAAATAACTGGAATAGCTTTAACATTAAAATGTCTTAAACATAGGGGAGAACAATTGAACCTAGGTTTTTGATGAAAAACTCATTGGTTAAAAGTGGATTATTTATAATTTTCATTAAATGGAACGGAACTCATGAGTACATCTTATAAGAGCCTAACTCATATTTTCACGATTTTACAGGAGAGACAAACAGCGTTCTTAAATATCGAATTTTTGCTTCGAAGAAATTAACAAACTACTTTGGGGATAAATTAGTGCCAAATAAACCCCTGGCAAGTTTAATTGGAACATATTGGGTCCCGAAAAAATTTATGGAGAATTTTTGTTTGTAGTTCGAATTTTCAATTAAAAAAATTCCGCTTAAAATAAAATTTTCCGCTCCAAAACTTGTCAGGCTTCATCAGCGGGTTATCTAACTGCGACTGCGCATGTCAACAGGGGAATACGAGCGAATTTATAGTTAGATCCTCATGGCATGTGAAAAAAAAATTAAAAAGTGAAATTATAAAAATTATGGATGAGTTATCCCGAAAATTTGTGACGTCTAGCCAAGCTTATGAAAAATATCTCAATACTGATCCCCATTTTCGGGAAGATAGGACACGTCGAATAAAAAAATCGTTTCTTCAGGATATGTATTACAATTTTTTGTTGAGTCAATAATCTCTTTTTCGCAATTTTTAGGTTAGGACCTTATGGCATGCCTGAGCATGCTATCCTTCAACTAATTTTTATAACTATAATATATTATTTAAAATCTTATAAAAATGATATTATTATAAGTGTTGGATTCAGAAAAAAAGTGTAATGTCTCAATTTAGCTATTCAAAATTTTCCGGTTCAGAAGATTCTAATAAATTCAGTTTGCTTTTGTTCATAGAATAAGTTTCTTATAACTATAATATTTATTTGCTAATAATGTCTACACGGAGAAAAATAGATAATGAATAGTAGATATTAAAAACTTTGATATTCAACCATAATATATAGATATTAAAGGGCAGTGTTTCTTTATATTCGAAGTATAAAACGTGTGATATTAACAGTTAATATCTAAGATATTGAAACAGCTAAATTTTATCGGAGGAATGTCGTTGCGACATGTGGCGTGGTGACAAAGGTTTTAGCACCGCTTTGTCTGTATTCTGAGCATTCGTCGCGTGTGTTGTGTTTTTTGGGTATATATTGTGCTATCAGTTTTGATAGAAAATGAATTAATCGTTTTTGTGTATATATACCGCCTATCTCACGGTAGTGAGACGTGGTTATGGCTGAAATTTTACCGCGATTTCGCTGGGATCGGGTGCAAATTTTCAGATTAGCACTCGATCCCGGCGAAATCCTGCGGTTGTCCTTATGACAAATAGTTTAAATATATTATATATTATCATTTTCTCAAGAAAATGAGGACTCAGCTACATGCATCATATTAGCCTTAAACAGTGTGTTATACGTTCTAAACGAAAATTGAATAATTGTGAAAAAAGGCGAATTCTTGAGGATTCGGATATCCAAAAACAGAGGATTGCGATATAACAATTAAAATTTTTCTTGAATATTGTAGATGCCCTTTCTTCTTAGATGCCCTTTAATATCTTGGATATTGTGAGTTAAAATATTCTTTTGAATATAGACGGATGCTTTACTTCAATATCTAGATTTCTGTCCCATAGTTAAATCGCTAAGATATTAACTAGTAATATCTAGATAGTCTGTGCTAATATCTATTTTTCTCCTTGTAGTGTTCAAATTGTGACAGCACATAAATTCACACCCTGTGGTTTAGTTTGGGGTTAGACAATTAAAAGTACAACCATTGAAAAAAGATCCAAACTTCTCTCAAACGAATTCTCAATATTTATTTGATTATAATATTTTTTTGTAATATAATTAATATTATTCTGTCAACAATTTTTTCCATTATAATATTATTCAAGCACAAATTACTTGCGACATAATAAAAATATATAATAATAGTGAAAATTGTAAAAAGAACACTCCCAAAAATGAATTGTTAATAATAATTTGTGTATCATGTAATGAAAAATTATCTTTAATAAATGTCGTTAAATATATTAAATATAAGCAATGGAATACATTTTTACATTATTTAAAATAAACTGGAATGTCGAATTCAAAAAATGATCATTTTCTACGTTAGACTTATTTATTTTAAGCAATTGCAGGCTGTAGTTATAAAATGTTCTCGTTTATGATAAAGCCCTAAAATTTGGTTGATCTTCTATGAAACATTTTGTTATTTTTACTTGAAGTAGGTCCACCTAGATAAATAAAATAAAGCGGGTTAATGTGAAGGAGATTCTTTTGAATTCAACAGTATAATCCTCCATAGAGATGACTGACCAGACCAATGATATGTTCCTATGACGTTAATGAATGATGGTTCGTTTTTAAATAAATAAATTCATAATACCCCGGAATATTGAAGCAGACACATTCTGTTCATGTTTTTCTAATCAGCACGAACGATGGCCGATTCACGCGGCTTCAAACAACCAATAAACCACCTGTGGAGTGTAGCTTCAGCGGCTGCTACATCGGACGTGGATTCTGAGTGTCTGTACGAAGAGATTTCAATTTCGGAGCCTCAAGATTCCGAAGAGGGGGCGCCGATACCAAAAAGTGATAGAGTCCGCAGGAGCAAGAGGAAGGAAGACGGGAGAGCCCGAAGGAGGAACGGCGCCGGCGCTACCAATAACTTCTCCAGGGTGGAGGAGAAATATGCAGTGCACGGCAGTTGCGGGAAATCCGGGCATCATGGCCCATTCGATTCAGGTGCAGCTACCCTCAAGCTGACGAGGGGGCGAAAAAATCATTCTCGATATCTTCAGACAACAACCACCACCACGACTACCACGTATCATCACGGGGGACGGATTCCCCGCTTTAGCGCCAGGCCGTCGCGCCATCATTTTGGCCACAGCCCCTTCAGTAATGAGACGCAGGAAGAAATACAGGAAGATGACGAAGCCACTCTCAGAGAGTTGCTTGTAAGGTATGACCTCAAACAATCCTAACCAAATCATCAATCCTCAATCCAAAAACACATTGATGTATACGCCGATCCCACCAACACCAAATTCTATTAAAATACTCTATAAATGATCTTTGATGACTAGATATCATAGTAATGTCGAAATGGGAAGGCTCGATACGCTTTAAATAAGTTGACCCAGTGAATGTTATCATTATTTACTGACATATAGAGGAAGATAATTGACCACTCAAGAGTAAAAAAAATCCCAGTTTGCAAATCTTTTCTTTGTATTTGGGCGTCCAAATAAATTTTTTTAAACCAAATAATCTAATATTTGAAGTATTTGAAAAAGTATCTCCAAGTTCACGAATTTTTAAATCGTTTACCCTCATAGCAATACAATAGTTTATGATATCTCATTTTCGTCCCAATAAATCCGTAGATTATTCCCTTTATGTTTGAAGATACCTTGTGGATATCCTAAATATATTTGCTGGATATTTGCAGAATATCTATACAAGGCGAACTTTTTACATCCCGGGGATGTCCATATCATATTTTGGGATGTTTTTTCACGTTTCTTGATATTCAAATGTATAACGTGAGATATAGTCCAGAAAACGTCCCAGGCGAACGTATGGATATCTTCCATGACAAAAGAAATTCCCGCCTTGAAAACGGTGACAAATAACATAAATTGCCGATCGATACTAGCAGATTACTACACTCATTGACAAAATATGACAAAAGTAAAGAATAATTTTATGTTTATTCAAGAGAGCTTCAAACTTTATGACATGGATGGTTTACAGAATAATATTTTTGACAACGGGTCAATCGAAAGTTCGACCATCTTTGCATGTTGAGCAAGTCGAAAGTTGTGTTTTGAACCCTAGGCTAGTAAGTTAAAACAAGCGATTTTTTATAGCTCGATTATTCATTTTCATCGAATCGGTTTTCATAATTCAAACAAAAAATTCTTTAAGGCAGTCAACATTTTTTCCGTTAAAATTTTAAATCAGAGTTTATTTAAAAATAATACCTTCAAAATTGAACAATTTTACGATAAGAGCAATAAAAATTCGACTTATTAAACAAGAAGTATTGAAAATCTTTGAAAAAATTAAGACTTTCATTTAGAAATTGCACAAGATAAAGGAATTCAGATTATCTCATTTATAAATGCTCAATTTAAAATGAGGTAATTTTGAAAATTGTCATTTCATTACTTAACTCATAATTTTGTCAATTAGATATTGTGAAATTTTTGAAGAATTAACATTTTTAACCCGAAAGTTTTAATTCCTTTAATTCAAAATTGTATAATTTTAACAATTTTAAGTAATTAGTTTCTTTAATTTTCAATTTGAAAATTTTTGAATCATTTGTATTGGAATAAAAAAAATGTTCAGTTCATTTAAAGTATATTTACTTTATTGATGCGATTTAAAACAATTGCTTGAGTTGTCAATGGACTAAAAGTAAAAAAAATCTTTCTGCATATTGTTGAAAAATTTTAAATAAAGAAAAAATTGTTTTGGCTGGACCAGCTAACAGATACCTGAAATGAAAAAACTTTATATGACTGAAACATTTCAGCTGAGTTCGCGAAATATTTTTTTTTGAACTAAAACTTTAAAAGATAGTTTATATGAGTATTCTATTATATCTAGTCGTGATCATCACTTTCATAAATAGAAACTTATTTTTACACCTTGGTAGAATCCAACAGAACAAAGAAATCAATGAAATCCAGTTGACTGAATAAACGAGATATTGTATACGTTATTCGAACTTAAAAATAATTGAAAGTAACACAGGCACACGAAAAAAGTGTATGGAGATTTAAAAGTCACCTATTTAGAATTGTATTATTCATCTAGTTTACTCAAAATATGCATTCATTGGAATTTTCTGCTTACCAGTGGTTTTGTATTGTGGTTTAAATTTGTAGTTAAAGGCAAATTATCCGAAGTACGCCACGATAAACTGACAGTCGTGTTTTTTGCTTCAAAATGAATTTTTAATACCGCTTATATTAGTAAAGATTTCTTTAGTTTTGATCGCAAACAAAGTATTGTTGCAAAAGTTATGAACAACGAAAATTTAATGTTACATGATCATCATTTTCCTCGCGAACGGCTAAATGGATTTTGATGCTTCTTACGTTGAAATTTTGTTTAAAAACGTACATTCCAGAAATATTATCTCTGACATCATTTTGTTTAAATTACCATTTGTTTGTAAGCAAGTTGTACTTTTGTTCCCTTAAATGAATTTTTTAATAGTTGACTTAATAGTTGACCCCAGAACTCTTGGTGAAGCCTAGGATGTCAAATCACTTATTGCGTTGTGATTTCCTCAGGTTCCATAAAATGGACCCTAAGGGTGTGCTGCCTGAGCCTAGCTAGTGCCGGGCACTGGCATAATTCATGCAGGGACGTTTCATCATCCCTGTCGCATTCCTGCACTCTGTCGTGAAGTTACACCCCATTTTGTGCATATGATAGTTGAAGTGGTTTTGTCCAGTGAGCATCTAAACCACTCTCCTTATGTCTTCCTTTGGTAAACCCAGGATTTCCTTGACTCAATCCATTATGTCCGCCTTCTCGGCGCCTTTTATCCCTGTGTTACCAGGGACCCATATGAGAACCACATTGTTCTTTTTTGTGCAAGTTAGTTCTGATGTTCTGATGTTATGTCTAGTTTCCCAACTGTAGTGAATGTCGCTAGGCTGTCCGATCAGATCGTAATCTGCCTGCCAACTGCGCTTTCTTCTAATAACGCTTCAGTAACATTGAAGGATAGCCAGGACGTCCGCATAAAAGATGTTTCCCAAGTAGAATCCTTATCCCCTCCTTTTCCTGCTGTCAAAGATTCCTACTTTTGATCCTCCCTCTTCCCTGGAGCTATCTGTATACCAAATTCCCCCTTGGAGGAGCAGGTTACTATTTGGTTTCCACCTATCCCTGCTTGGAATGCAGACGATTCTTATCTAGAATCGGCATTGTGCAGATGTTACTCGTGAGCCTAGTGTGTCTAGATCTCCGAGGACATCTATTTACTCTTGCCAGGCGGCCTATCGCATGTGCCGCTCTGGCAGTTATCACAACATGCAAAGATTCTTCACAGAGCATTAACCCTATCATCGCCGTGGGCGTAGTCCTCATTGCTCCCATCAAACCCCTAAACGCTAGCGTTTGTAATCGTCGCATCCTGTCCTGCATCGTTTTATGTTGTGCCCGTGGCCACTAGATCACGTTTGCATTTAGGAATCTTGGTTTAAGAACAGCCGAGTAGATTCATGATAATGTTTTAGGCTCTAGACCTTAATATAAATTTGTTTGAATACATTTTTGGTTTAATACGTCTGTAAAGCATTACACATAAGTATATAGTATGCATAATGCATTTAGTCGTCAATTGATACTGTTCAAAAGTGCAAGCTTTCGATTCTCTCCACTCCGAAACTTCGCACCCAAATGAGAAAAATGAGGTACCATTTTATTCACTATGATGTATACTTTAAGCCTGATATGCCTTATTTTGCCCATTTTCACTTGCAAAAAAAAATTTGCTTCAAGCAACCGAGCGCGCGAGCTTCTTACTTGAACCCACGCAAACGTTCATTGCACTCTTCCACTCAATATAGAGGAAATCTGAGCAATTTTAATATTTTTACAAATAAACAATCATCTTAATTATTGTAAAGTAATTAAATAAAATATTATTAATAATAATGAATTAATAATAATTGTAATATTATATAGTGTAAAATTATAATTAATTTAAGTTTAATTGGTCTGGTATTATTAAATAATTATAACTTAATGTTGTGAACATAATTTTGTTTATTACTTAAAATGTAATAGTAGTAATTAATTACTCTTATACTCAGCTTGATCACTGAATTATCTTTCTGACAAGTAAAATGAAAATTTCTGGTTATAAGTATAAGTCATGATACAACATTAATTACCATGGAGAACTCACTTGAGACACTCTGTGCAGGCAAGTGCTCTGTGTATTGACGTTTAGGTGATTATTAGGTTGGTTTTACAGTTTAATTTTTATTTTGAAATATCTTTATCTATTACAGTAAAAGAATGTCGAAATTTTTTCAAAACGAGAAATCCTCGATTTGATCCTGAAAAATGGAAATATCGGTATGGCGGTGGTTGGCATGAGTTGCCAGTTATTGACTGAACTGAAGAATGCAATTTCTTCTCTTTATTCCAGGCGCAATACTAAATTTGTCGTTGCAAACAGAATGACTGACAGATTTGAATTGCAAAACGCTCAATGGTTAGACTCAAATTTTGAATCCCGCATTTAGATATAAACCAGCAGGAAAGCAGTTAAACAGCTGGTCCTAGTCGAAGTGCAGGTCCTGATCGAACTGTCTTTGAATTTAAAGATAAGTCTTTGAGGTCTAAACGTCGAGAAGTGGCGACGCTTAGCATAGAACATAATAATTATTTACAAAAATTGATGATGACTTCTTCTTATGCAGCAAAATAGAAGAAAAATAAGAATCTGAAAAAAGTTATCGACGACCTGACTAAAGGTAAAGGATTACCTGAAAAAATGAGAAAGATATCGGTATTACTTTTAAAAAGAAAGACTCCTTTAGAAACGCTGGTTTTTATATTGGATGGCCGTTTAACAAAATTGATTTACAATCGTCAGCGATTAGAGTCTAAGGTATCTGGCGCAGATATATGGCCCTCATACAATAAAGTCAGAAAAGCAAAATAAGAACTTAGACCTCCAAAAGAATTTATTCGTATTGATGATTGTGTGGCTCAAGTTAAACCACAAGCTCTCTTAAATCACACGGCTGAACGAATAGTTAAGATGCAAGAAGAAGTTGTATTTTATGCTGCGGATGCATCAGAATGCCTTGAATTGAATGTAACTCTTATATGTTCTTGGGTGTTCGATGGAAGATCAGGCCATTCCACTTATAGCCAGTGATATGATAATAATCAAGAAGAACGGGAAAATGATGAAAACTTATTTGCGACTTCACTTATTTGTTTACGCGTAAGTTATGAACACGGAGTTATATTAAGACACAATGGAAGCTCTCAATCACCTTGATTTTGTTGTCCCATTTAGTGACGCTACGTAAAGAAATCGAAAGATGTAATCTTAAACCAAAAGCAGGCAGTTGAAAATGAAATAGAGAAACTTCAACCTTTTGTCGCTGTTTCCGATTCTAGTCGCATCATTATACTTTTTTCTCTACAACTCACTTTGATTGATGGTAAAGTATTGAGTATAATAAAAAATACGAACTCAATGCAATCATGTCCTGTTTGTCATTCAACGACAAACAATTTCATCCGAAATCTTTATGTGATGGTATCTCTCCCCTTCAGACGTGGATTAGACTCCTTGATTGCGGCTTACATATTTCTTACAGATAAACAGTCAAAAAGTAGCAAGTAAAGGGCGAAAAAAATAAAAATAAAATGAATCAACGAAAACAGTACATCCAGAAAATTATGTGGGAAAAATTTCGATTGCTGGTTGATAAGCCGAAAACAGGAGACAGTGGCAATACGAATAATGGAAACACTGTTCGTAGAGCATTCAGCAAATCAAAACTTTTCGCTAACTATCTTGGTTAGAATGAGCAAATTCTTGAGGATTTCAAAATGATTTTAATTGCCTTTTCGTGTCAATTTCCCATTAATGCAACTGCATTTAAAGAAGAATGTATTTCTACTGCCACGTACAATATTTACTCGTTATTATAAAAGAAAGTACTAATGTCAGCCATCCAGATTTAGAAACGGAGTCAGATACTGAAGGTGAATCACTCGATGAATGTAAAGAGTTTGATCTTCCTACAAATTATTTAGATAACCTAAAACTTTCAGATGAAGACTAGTAAGCAAACGTATCTACTCTAGCCATTCGCTATGTAAGAGGCAAGAGGACTCACAATAATCCAGCACCACATTTCGTAAATTTTGATTTTTGCTACTTAATATTCATAATCAGCGACACCAAAAAACCCCGAGTAACTATTTTTAATCTCTTCCTTATAGTTTTCAAAATCTTAGGCGCCATATTGAGTCCGCCATTTTGAATTTTGAATTGTCGACTAAATATTCGTAATCAGCGACCCCAAAAAACCCCCAGTAAGTATTTTTAGTCGATTCCATATAATTTTCAAAATCTTTGCCGCCATATTGAGTTTTCCATTTTGAATTTCGGACTGCATGTTCATAATCAACGACCCCAAAAACCCCTAGTATCTATGTTTAGCCGAATCCCTAGACATTTTGAATTTTCGCCAAAATTTCGGTCGCCTGGCCCATAGATCAGAGCTCGACGATGTGCAGCGCCGACCGTGTAAGACTCATCAACGTTTCCAGAGAATTCCCCCTGACGAGGATTACAAAGTGATCCGAATAGCCCTCAATATAGTACCCCTCTTTATTTAACCTACGAAGAAGGTCATCTACTACCTTGCACCACAGGCGAAGCGACAGGACACTCCCTGTGGGAAACTCCTTGAAGCTGTTCCCTAAACAGGCCCCTTCCCATCTGGTTTATAGTCTCCTTCAGTGCAGCAAGTTTCTTATCTAGCAAACTAGCTGGTTTGGCACGCCACACTTGAAAGCCTTTTGACAGATGACTGCTGGAGGAGTATTGCTGAAGGCACCTTCTATATGAAACAACGTGCCCACAGCCGAGGTATAAGAGTTTCTCAGAGTCCACAGGAGTTGAGCCGAGTTCTACTCCAGTTGATGGGAGTGGAAGCGTGTTTGTGATTCTTGAGTCACAATCAACACACATGATTTTAATAAGTAAAGATACTATAGTGTGTTAGTACGTCAAAGCACTAGTAACCGCGAGTCTCTAGAGTCGATAGAGTTTAGCCCAGTCGCTTAGAGTATTCGGTCACTCGAGTCTCAACTCGAGAGGGAACATCCCTTTGTGTGGAAGAATCACCCCAAATCAGAATCTCCAGCACAGTTTCCGCTAGAAATTCGATTAAATCTCTCCCTGTATCATTGATGTTTGCTCTCCGTCACATCGTATAGGAAGAGTTTACAACACAACCGAACAGCAGAGGAATTCTGTTCTACTGGCAGCGCCGAATTAGAGTCTGTACGTCACTAGGAAGAAGAGGCTTCTGCCCTCGAGTCTCACCTTTATAACGGTGCTATCTCTGGAGCAGACCTTAGGCAGTAAGATCGCATCCATACCCTTGACGGCTATGCATGCCTTTGGCATTTTTTCGCGCGGCTCCTTATATAAGGTGCTATATCCTGACAAACCATAATCCTTTTCTTGTATAAGCAGGGTTATATAAATTGATGATGACTTATTCTTATGCAGCAAAACAGACGAAAGATTAGAATCTGCAAAAAGTTATCGACGAACTGACAAAAGATAAAGGATTACCCACAGTAGCTGCACCTCGCGAGGCAGCTTCTACCGTTCACCTATTCCAGAGCTAAAGTAAAGTAAAGTAATTTATTCACACATTTTAAAGATACACAGAGTAGATACATAGAAGTGAGATTGATGTTCCAACGTAATTATCTACGACTAACCATCTTATCTTACTATAGACTATAATTAAATGAACAGAAATTATGTTTGTTAGACACATATAGTTTAGTTTTCTGGAAAAACTAAGAACAAAAAACCAGATAACACAAAAGTTTGTTGAATATTAACAACTACGTAAGAGTGGAAGTGAGCATAATTTAGCAATCATATAGGGACGTGCATCATATGAAATATTCTTTTATGTTTCAAAATTAAGGGCTCATACATTACACTTCTTACTAAGATATTACTATGGTTTGAGATCCTCCTAAAGTATTTTTCAGTAATTTTCTTGATATAATCTCTTATATATTCAATATGTAAGCATTCGTGCATAACTTTTACCATGGTATATTTGTTGAATTGACCTATAAGTCTTAAAAATTTAATTTGAACTACTTGTAATTTCTTATAGTTAGTATCGCAGGTGAAGCTCCACGCTGGACAGGCATATGTGATAGCAGGT
>JAAAKG020146406.1:0-10676 GCA_010014905.2 Druon quercuslanigerum
TTGCACTACGATTTTTTTTGGCTGAACTGTGAGGCTTCAAAGGCAGATGCCTATCATTTTCTCGCCGATAGTAGGTAGAGTGGAGAGACAACTTCCCTCTGTTTCGATTGGCTGCGATTTATTTTAAAGCAGTAGTGATGAAAAGCGCGCGATTTTCAAATAAAAATTTACAATAAATTCACGATTTTAAAGAAGAAAATGAGAAAGAAGATAACACGAAATATAAAAATATCAAACCTGTATGAAATTTATTAAAAAAGAAATATTCAGAAAAAAAATTCCATTTTTTTTAAACGTTGCTTTTTCAGTCGAAAATTCAGGCTTTTTGATTGAAATTCGTCCTTTTTAGGAGAAAATTTATCTTGTTGATTGAAAATGTAACTATTTTCTTGAAAAATCGTATTTTGTGTTAAAAATTTACATGTTCCACTTTTAGTTAAAAATTGACCATATTTAGCTGCACAATCCTGTATTTGGTGGAAATTGGTGTTTTTTGGTTTCGTTCAAAATTGATCCATTCTGTCCGAAGTTAATTTTTGGTTATCAAATTAATGTTCTTGGCTAAAAATTCATTTTCTTCGGTGAAAGATTAATTAATTTTGTGTAAAATTATTTTTTCGTGGAAAATTGATTTATCTTGTTGAAAATTTATCTTGTTTGTCTGAACATTTTTTTTAACTGAATGTTTAACTATTTCATGATTGATTTTAAATTAAAATTTCTAAAATTTATCTATTTTATTAAAAACTCATACACATATTTATTTAAAAATGTGTATTTTTGGATGAAACAATTATATTCTTGATTAAAAATATATTTCTTTTGTTGAAAATTCAACTATTTCTTGAAGAATTCAATTTTTTATTAAAATTTTGTTGTTATTAAAAAGTGAAATATTTTGTTTAAAATTCTGCAATTTTTGGTTGGAAATTAATTTTGGTAGGCAAAGGATTCCTAATTTTCGTTAAAAATTCATTTGTTTGAATAAAAATTTATTTATTTGGTTAATAATTTGTATTTTTCATAAAAAATAGAATCTTCTTGGTTGGAAATTTATCTGTATGGTTTGAAATTCAACTATTTGACTAAAAAATCATTTTTTGGTTAAATAATTCAGAATTTTCGTTGAAAAACAATTTTTATGTTTGAAAATTTATACATTTTGTTAAAGATAAGACTTTTTTCTCGAAAATTAATATCTTTGATTGTAATTTCACATTTTTTCAAAAGTTGAACTAATTGCTTAAAAATTCAGTTTTCAGAGTAAATATTTTTAATTTTTATTCAGAATGTTTCTAATTAGGTAAAAAATTTATGTTTCTGGCGGAAAACTCATACATTTTGTTAAAGATTCGTCTGTTTTTTAAAAAAAAAATTTATCTTTTTGGTTAGAAGTTCCACCATTAGGTTAAAAATTAATTTCCTTTAAAAAAAGTATAATTTTCTTGTTTTTTTAAAGATTTCTGCTTTCAGGAGAAAATTCGATTTTAATTTTTTTTTAAATTGAAATGTACTATTTCAACTTTGGTTTAAAATATAAAATTTATATTTTCAGTTGAGCACTGATGTATTTTTTTAAAAAATCGTGTTTTTTGATAACAAGAATAATGTTGATGCTTGAAAACTCACATATTTGGTTAAAAGTAATTTTTTAAATAAAAATTTATTATTTTAATTGAAAGTTTAGTTTCGACTTGAAAAGTTATCTCATTTTTTTGAAAAAAAAATTTCGGTTGAAAACATGAATTCTTTCATCTGAAAATTTAACTACTCAATCATGGAAATATCATCAAATTTTATTTAAACCACTTTGTAGATAAGACACATATTTTTCATTTTTATCGGTAAAAATGCTACTAAAAATTAAAAAATTAAAATTCTATTTCTTATTGAAGCTATGCAAGTTACGAAAAAAGATGAATTAACAAAAAATGACACCCAAAAAAGATCCACAAATTTGTCTTAACTATTTTTTTTACAAAGCGAATAGGTTTCAAAACGTATTCAAATATTTTATGTTCCTCTTAAGAACTAACAATCAATTCTTGATACAATTCAGAAACATTTACAAACTTTGTAGAAGAATTATTGTTCAAACAATTTAAAGGTTTGTTGAAAATAAATAATAATTTATTATTTATACGATTGCAAAATATTTTAAAATAAATTGATGTTATTAACGACAATAAACTTCCAGTTCGACCAATTGAAAAAAAATTAAACAAATGGGATTTGTTAACATAATTAAAAATAAATGTACCAATATTGCTAAATATTTAATCAGATGAGCAGTAATAATTTTTATTACAAACAAAATTAACATTTGGAAAAAAATTATTCAAACAAGTGGAATACTGGCCTACTTCAGTAGGCCATTAGTAATCATTTTATGGAAAAAAGAAGTTTTCGAAAAAAAATTAATAAAACAAATCCTATTTGTTTAAAGAAAAAAATTAAATAACCAATGTTAATAAATATTTCACTAGACCTATATAAATAATTTTACGTAAACAAAGGGAAGAATACATTGCTCAAGAGATCGATTTCATTAAGATTTAACATTTCAGTTTTTTTTTTTTTTTTATAAAAAAAGGGGAAGTTTTTAGGTACTCGTGAGGGTGTCTTGGGGATGTTAAACTCATATACCTGATACATGAAATTTGTTTTTAGATAATTTTTAACAAGCTTTTATACTTTCCCGCCACACTTTCCCAAGCCCTAAAAAATTATTTCAACAACTTAAAAAAGTGTTAAAATAAAAATAATATAATAAAAGAATTATCGAATTTCTTTTTTCGTTTTTAAATAAAATGAAATGGGGAATCATTGTACTATAAAATAATTTTTAAAGCCACCCTAATGCACACAGTTTGGACAAATATCAGTGCTATCAAAAGTATGCCACCTGAAGCTTAAGTGTTTGAGATTAGATAAATAATTCACAGAAAATTTAGGCATAAAATAATACCATATATCAGAAGAACTAGGAGCATGCCATTAAAAAATTAAAAATTTTAAAGCCTTAGAACAAAAAAATATAAAATTAAAGTAATCATATATCAAAGCGTTTTGTTAATGATCAATTGATGGAACATCTCAGTCGGTTTTCTTTCTGTAGAATATGAATCTATAAATAATGTTCTACTTTTTCGCGTTTTCAGAAAAACAGTTTTAAAAAATGGAACAACTCATAACTATATCTAAAACCGCGTGTCAAATAAACCGAAAATGCTCAAGGTTTCTAACTGGGCTTAAATTCAAGCCTGATGCATGTACCTTGATTCTATTCTTTCGAAAATGATACTGCTTCTTTCATTTTTTACTTGACACTTGTTTACAGAATTAAAGTGTTCTAAATTTGTGTAATTCTGTTTTTTCAACTTTAGCTCAATAGGGTCAAGATGGTTCTTCTTGCAAAATTTAATATTTTATATTTATAGTTGAGATTTATATTATACTGAGTAGACTTACCACCAAAAAGCAGAATAACCCCGAGGGTCAGGAGTAGTGCGCTGACACGAATCTTCATTTTTTCAGGGAGATCTCCTGAATGGTGACTGAGACATTTTAAATATATTCACTCCTATATGTACTAATGACTGTCTGTTATTATTACAGAAAAAACCTTCATACTTAGGAAAACTTTAACTGTGCGCAGAGCAAACTCAAAATTGTAAACGTGGATTCTTAACCTCGTGACTCTGTTTTTATATCAATAATATAGGTATTTTCATTTCTCATGTTTAAAATAATTTTCCGTACAATCAATCACATTTGTAAATATGTGTTTGTTACATTGTCGCCAAGCTGAGCATTTCTGAAATCAAAGTTGCCTAACTAGTTTAAACCAAAAATATTTCTGAAAGATTACGTGAAAAAACCTTTTTTTATGAAGGAACATATAGAAAGTTTCTAAGTAAAATTTAAAAGTCGATTTTAGATATTCTCGAGCTTTGTAGGATTATTTTATAGCATCAATCTTTCACAAATAGCAATTTTTTCGAATAATTATCTTTATACATTCAAGTCCGCCAAGTTTTATAGTGTCTGGAATGGCTTCTTATAATTTATTTTTGATAGCTTATGTGTTTCTTTATAGAACAGCTTCCTAAATGTATTTTATTATAAATATTTTTGGTTCGAATTAGTGAGCCAACTTTGATTTCATAAATTTATAGCTTCAAGGGATCTTTCATCATTTATTATTTAAAATTAAACAATCTTGAATTCTTTCCTGTTCTATTATTTGCACAAACGTGTCATTATTTGTCACTGCCCTTCAACTGGAACAGTCCTCCAGTCGAATTGTTTAAATTACACAATCGGCTTTGAGAAAAAGCGATAAAAAAGTTTTCGCAATTTACGTGACTCGGATATTTCTTAGAGAAAGAGTATGTTTATACAATCAATCGCGACAAGTTTTATAATGTCTATAATGCCTTCTTATAATTCACTCCTAATAGTTTCTGGGTCACTTTATGAAGAAGCTTTATTAATTCATTTTATTATAAATATTTTTTGTTCAAAGTAGTTAGCCAACTCTTATTTAAAAAATTTGTAGCTTGGTGGGTTCTTGGCAATTATTTATTTCACAAACAAGGCTGTTGAATGTGGTTAATTTTATATGCGACATATCCAACTGTATCTACATTATTCCATAAATCATACCTTTTTGCAGAAATGAAAAATTTTTGAAACTTTAAATTTTCTTGTTACTGTTTACTAGCAAAAATTATAAACGTCAAAAAATTCGCTATTAATGTTCATCCAGCAGGACTGTTTCTTTAAACATACGATTTTCTTTTAAAATTGTTAATACACTGCTTAACAATAATTAATTATTTTCTATAACTCGGCCAGATACGAGATTCCCTTACAAATCCATTGTTATTAAAAAAATTTTTTTTACACATTGCATATGTATCTTCGTAGTTTGGATAGTAGAATAAAGAAATATTTATTCTACGGTTTAGTTCAAGTAATTTTTAAATATTTTTTGTTGAAAGTTAAATCTTTTTAACACAAAAATCGGTTATTACATTTTATTGAGAAATATTTGTCTTAACGGTTGGAATTTTTTAATTTTTTAACAGTCAATATCATTATTATGTTAGTGGTTAAATATTTGTTATTTTAGTTTAAGATTGAGATAATAAATTTTGCATTTAAAATTTATCTGACTTACTTCGAAATTTAATTACTGGGTTTACATATAAACCATTTTGTTAAACATTCCATTTATGTTTCCAGTTTGAACCAATTTTCTAAAAGTTTGTTCAATTATTTGTTGCCAGTTCTTTTTTTTTAACTGAATATTTACATAATTATTTCATTTTTAAATGAAAATAGGTCATTTTTAGTTGAAAAGTCAACATTTTGATATGCAATAGTTAAACAACTTTTTTAAAAATTAGTTTCTCTTTCTTAAAAACTAATTTTATCAATTCAAAATTGAACTATTTTACATTGCGTTGAAAATTAATTGTTTCTTATTAAAAATTCAACAACTTGGTTTAAAATTGATGAATCTTATTGTAATTTCTTTCATTTTGGCTGAAAACGTAATGCCTTTCAATAAAAATTTAACTACTTGGTGAACAATTAAAAGAATTTTTTTTTAAAATATTTTATTGGTAGGATATCCATCGCTCTATTTAAAAATTAAAATAAAAACAATGTTTAACTTGAAATAAAAATTTGAATTATTTTACCTTTTTGAACCAATTTTCTTTTGGTTAAAAAATATTTCCTGATTAAAATTCAAAACTTTTCTTGCAATTTCTTTTTTTAGCGTTCAAAACATTATCTATTTTGATTAAAACTTCAATTCTTTCGTTAAAAAAAAATTTTTTTTTGGTTGACGATTCTAGATGAAGATCTATTTTGTTAAAAACTCCTAATTTTTATTTAATTACGCAGCTCATTTTTAATTAAAAAATCTCTGGATTAAGATACCAACCAATACACTTTTGGATGGAAAATTTTTGTTCGAAATTTAATAATTCAACGAAAAGACAACTTTTTTTAGTTAATTCTTAATCTTTTTTGTTTAACAATTCGACACTTTGGTGAAAAAAATTCTTTGTTTCAACTCAAAATTTAAATTATTTGGTTTGAATGAATCTTTTTTATCGCTCGAAAACATAATTATTTGGTTGAAAAGTCAGACTTGTAGATCGAAAATTCAACAAAATGGTCATAAAATCAACTATTTGGTTGAATGTTAAAGTCTTTTTTTAAAAAATTTTTTTTTTTAAAGCTTGGTTATTTAATTTAAGAATTCATCTCTTTAGTTCAAAATTGAAGTATTTTATTTAATTTCCTAGTAAAATAATTGAATCTTTAACCTGAAAGAACGTATTCTGAACAAACAATTACATTTAAAATAAAAAAATAAACAACCAAAATCCGATTTAATAATAAACTAAAGGGTTGCATTTTAAAACAAAAAAGAATAAATTTCTAGCAAACGAAAAAAAATGTATATAATTATCAAGAACAAACAAGATAGCGACTTGAAAAATATTGAAAAAGATTTTACAAAATTTTTACAAATTTTAAAAATTCTAGAAGATATCAAAATTTTCAGAAATTTTCACAAAGATTTTAGTGATGTGGCAAATACTCCAAAGATTTAATATAAAATTTAAGCAAAACAAATTAATTTTAAAAAAATAGGTACATTTTCAACCAGAGAGACAAACATTGATTCTAAAAAAACAATTTTCTAAGAATTAGTTAAACCTTCACCCATGTGATTAAATTTTGAATTATGAAATAGCAACTTTGAATGAAAATTTTTAAATTTCAACCCAAGACATGAATTTTCAACTTTCATTTTTTAATTTTTCGTCTTGAACAAAAAAAATTATTTTTCTAAAAAGGTGGTTCAACCAAAAATACCAAACAAAGTTGTTAAATCTTCAAGCAGGGGAGATTCATTTTTAATTAAAAAGTTGCTTTTTTATCGAGTAATATAAAATTTTGACAAAAACAGATTAATTTTTAAAACAAGTAGACAAACATAACAACAACAAAATTAAATTTTAGCCTAAAAAATATTTCAGTTCGACTTTTCAATAACAAAAATACAGTTTTTTAAAAAATAGTTGGATTTTCAAAAAGTAAATTTTCTAAGATCCTTCGGCAAAAATAGAATTACTGTATGAAATTGTTTGAATTTACAACTAAATAAATTAATTTTTAATTACAATCCTGCATGTTTCATGAAAAAATTTTAATAACCCGTTTAATTTTTAATCCATAAAATGAATATTCTACCAGAAAAGACAAATTTTTAACCAAATATATAATTTACAAGTAAAAAAATAATAATTTTCAAAAACGAATAAAATCAAATTTTATTTTATTTTTTTTTTGTAGTTTTGTGTAGTAAAATTAACTTTCCATAAAAAGCGTCTAATTTTCAACCAAAGAAATAAAATTTCGATTAAAACTATTAATATTTCACAAAACAAGAATTATTTATGACATAGAACATGAATTTTTAAACAAATTATTTAATTTTTAATTGAATTTTTAAAAAAGAAGGTTAATTTTGTACCAAAAAAGACAAAATTTTAAAAAGTACAATTAGAACAGGGTCAATTGAAGTTAGTGGAATAATTTTGTCTCTGAAAAAGTGCTTTACAAACAAATGAATAAACTTTAAACCACAAAAATGATTTTTTTTCCAAAAAAATTAGGTTTTACGAAATAGATGGATTTTCTATTAAAAATATAAATTTACAGCGAAAAATAGAGTAACTTAATTTTCAGTCAAAGAAATAAGTTTTTACCTGAATAAAATAAATTATTTTGGTCAAAAATTCAAAAAATCTGTTGAAAACGCAACTCTTTCGAGGAAAATGTACCTTTTTTAAGTTTAAAATTTGTTCAACAAGCAACTAGAATATTTCATGGATAAAAATTCAAATATTTTTTTGAAAATTTGTGTTTTTAATTTAAAAATTCATCTGTTTCTAAATCCAAAAAAGATTTTTGTTGCATTTTTAACCAAAAAGTTGAAAATTAATCTTCTTTACTTCACGATTCTAATATTTTGTTTGAACATTTTATTGGCATCAATTTTTTAAGAAATGATTTTTGTGTAGAAGATTCATACTTTCAGTTGAATTTTCATCTCTTTGGTTAATGTTAAACTATTTTGTTAAAAATTGATCTTTTTTTGACAAAAAATTTCACTGCTTGAGTAAAAGTTAAACTACTTTATTGAATTTTTAAATAAATATTATCTCTGCTTGAAAATTTAACTATTTTTTAAAACATTTTTTTGGCAAAAAATTCATAGTCTCTTTGAGAATTCAATTTCTGTGCAAAAAATTTGTCCTTTGGGGATGCTTTAAATTTTCACCTGAAATATTTGTTCATTTAGTTTATAAAAATCCTATGTTATAAATATCACAAGCATATATTCCTTTAAGGAAGTTGTCATGCTAAAAGTCAGATACCTGAAAAAAATCGTTTCTCTATGATTTTAAAAATAAAAATATTATGACTGATATCATTAAAAAAAAGCATTATTTGTAATGAAAAATTAAAAAATTCACAGCAACAAAAAAAAACATTAATTTTACCCCTGTTTTTTGTAATTATATTTTCTTCGATCGCCGCTTCTTAACAATTTTTGAAAAATAATTTCATTTTAATAAATGTCAGCTTATTTTTTCCTTGCAACATTCTCTTAAACTCTGTGGCTTGCAGTTTTAAAAACAACTAAATAATTGAAAAATAGAATTATTTCTTTAAAAAATGTTTTCTCAACAAAAAATTGTTTTGCAGATTTCAGCCAAAGGTAAATTCACTTTTAAAAGTGGAAACAGAGTTATAGAGAATATTTTCCGGAAAAAATAAGCTGTCATTTATTAAAATGCAATCATTTTTAAAAATTTGGTAAGAAGAGATGATAAAAAAAAATTCAATTGCGAAAAACATTGTTTAAATTACATAGGACAACATGGTTTTGTTGTTGGAAAGTGGAGGGTCATTTCCGAAGTAATTTTTAACTTAGAATCCGAGTCCGGGGTCAGACTTGGTGCATCACGTCAGAATTCTAAGATATTTGAGGTTATGTACCTAAAAATGGCGTTTTTGGCTAATTTGAGGTTATATACAGAAGACACAAAATTTTTTGGGATTTTTTCTTTAGATGTATCATAAAGTGCTGCTTTTTCTATTTAATTTAAAAGCCGCAGAGTTTAATTACCATTTTTCTTTACCAAGTTACGCCAATTTGAAAATACGAGGTATGTCCCATTATGCCTTGAGAATCTGCTTCAAATACTTTGAGGCAGATGTTTCATACTACGACACCACCAAGTACAAATTTTTAAGAGAAACCACCCAGTAAAGAAAAAATCAAAAAAAAAATTTTTTTTTTTGTACATAACCTCAAAAGTAGCCAAAAACGCCATTTTTTGGGCACATAACCTAAAATATCTTAAAATAATGACTTCGGAAATGACCCTCCACTTTTAAAAAACGGAGATGACCCCATTATTTGCCGACCTGTATTATTAATGTTTTTCTTTATTGTGCATTTTAACCATTTTCATTCAAAATAATGTTCTCATATTTATTATTTCTGGAAACTACATGAACAATTGCGGTATTGTTGAAAATTCAATACAGTCCGCTCTCTGCATTGTACTGGGCATATGCTGGTACAGAAGTATTTTTTGTGAGACACAGCTACCCCCACTCTTGGCACGTGGAAGCGCCATCGAATTTCCTTTCGCTCTCCCTAAATAATGCGGCTAGTCAGTGTTCTTTTTTTTCCCGCAAGTTCGAAGTGTATATCTTCGGATGTTTTCTTCCTACAATTTTGTATTAGAGTGGCACTATTCAAAGAAACTACTTTAGAATGCTCGAAGTCGAAATGATAGCTCAATGATTGAGGATGCGATCGAGCAAAAATGAGGAGATGTGGCACTATTCAAAGCGGCACTATTCAGAGCAGCACCATTCAGATAGCAATACAAGTTTTTACTCATGGTTTAAGTTTATATTTAGATGGTTCCTACCTCGGGCGGGTTTACCCATTTTAGTTTTGCAATGTTTTAGTTTACTTAATACTAAAGTTGCAGAAATGATATATTTGTTACCAGGAAAATAGAGGAAAAAACCTGCGTTGTAATATTGACTTAAAATTGAGATAAATAAACTATGGTTCTGCTATTTACAATATATACAGGCTTAAGAATAAGAGATTTGGCGTTGAAATGGTAGAGTTTGTAAAATAGCTTTTATAGTTTTCACTGCAGTAAGTTGTGAAAGCTTATATTTAACCTTAAACGGTGCTTCGTTATATTTCATTTTACATATTTCTGATAATATTTCTATTTCATTCAATTTTCCATAAGATTTTTTCGAAATTCGGTAAATTTCTTCCTTAATAGTTGGTATTCTAGTTTCTAAAGGATATGAAGTATTCTGGTTCGCGGTTCCGCATCGGTCGCCATTCGCAGACATTTATTTTGCGCGATTTGGATTTTATTAATATTAGATTTGTAAGTATGTAGACAATAGTCAAATCGACCAACTGCAGACAAAATGGTTTTTTATTATTGTATATTTAGGGTATAAAAAACGTAATTAAAACGTATGAATCATATGACGTTTCGAAACATGACATGTTTCCTCTTCAGATATAAAAG
>JAAAKG020146407.1:0-10675 GCA_010014905.2 Druon quercuslanigerum
TGTCACCTCTCTTTCTCTGCTGCCGGCTTGTTCTGGCTCTGGTAGAGTAGGTGCTCCCCTTGCATAGCCCCTTTTTTTGAGTACTTCGGCATGGTTTCGCAGACGTTAACGCGAAAAGTGCGATAGCTCTGGGTGTTTCTCGCACCACAGAGCTTGCAGTCGTGCCATATGATTCTCTCGTTCCGGGGTTACACTTGTTTCGTAGCATTCTAGCAAGTCGTGATTTTGTCGCTTCGTCCA
This sequence comes from Druon quercuslanigerum, assembly GCA_010014905.2. Classification (NCBI taxonomy): domain Eukaryota; kingdom Metazoa; phylum Arthropoda; class Insecta; order Hymenoptera; family Cynipidae; genus Druon; species Druon quercuslanigerum. The sequence goes on from JAAAKG020146407.1 coordinate 241, forward strand.
CCTAAAAACCCAAGATTTCGCCGGGCCTCTGCCATATACCATATACCCCCCGAGGATCCCCTCTCTGTATGCGCTGCTGAATATGCTAGAAAAAAAAACACAATCTTAGACTCCTCGATGACAGTACTAGAAATTAAAACAACACTTGAAAACTTTAAATGTGGCAAGAACCCTGGTATTGACGAAATAACGTACGATTGTTTGAAAAACTTACCTGATAACTGGATAACCTTGATAAATAACTTTTTTCATAAAATATTAATAAAAATGATTCACAAGGAGGGAGATATACTCAATCCTTCCAATTGTCGGCCTATAGCCTTAGTAAATTGCATTACGAAACTATTTAGACCATTTCTCTTGGATAGGCTGAATAATTGGATTGAGACCGAAAATTTATTACCTGAATTTCAAGCTGAATTTAGACAAAATCGCAGCTGTTTGGATCAAATTTTTAATCTAAATTCAATCATTCAGATACGCCTGAGACAAAATAGAGGAAAAGTTGTTGCCATATTTATGGAAAAAACTTTATTCTAAAGGGCTCGGATGAATATTGGTAAGAATTTTGATGGATTTATATAAAAAAGCGAAAATTTCTATAAGAGGTGACCATGCATATTTGCACTCTTGACCAGTCGGTCAAGAGCGGTTCTTCAAGTGGAAAACTTGAGTCCTATACCGTTTGATCTATTTATTACAGATGCAGAAGAATTTCTTTTAAAAAAAGTATCAAGGGAGTTGCTATTAATCACCTAATTGAAATACTTTGCTGGCTTATACAGATGATTTAGTGATCTTCGCGGATTCTCTAGTCAATATGAGAAATGTACTCAACATAATTTGTGAATATTGCCACGAACTTATAATTAACACTAAGAAAACAAATATTGTAATATTTCAAAAAGGGGTTCATGTCCGCACAAAAAATATGCATCTTTTTATTTCCATGAGGAAAAAATTGAAGTAATTCATAATTATGTATACCTCGAAATACTATTCTCGGAATCGGCACTGTTTACATGTGCCTGGAGATTGATTACAGGTAACGCTATTCTTGCAATTGGATCAAACCTCTCTAATTTACAAACTAAAACCAGAGTCTTGGCAATCTGTTGACAAACTTTTCAATAGCCTTGTATCTAGTACTTTATTATATGGAGTACAGGTCTGGGGACACAGATATCTTAATGAAATAGAAAAAATACGAATGTGCTTCTATAAAAAAATTCTTAGGATCCCGAAAAACACGCCGGGCTATGCGATACGATTAGAATTAGGTTCAAATTTTAAAAATAGGCTGAAGACCCTAGCACACTATGATAGATGTTTAGAGAAATACAATTGGACACTACAGTTTAGAAAAGTTTTTGAAGAAATAAATGCAGGAGAAGTATGGAGAAGTAGTGCGAGAAGCCTGTCTAGATATCTTAAACAAATCAAACTTCGAGAAGGCCAGAAATGTAGATAAATTTATAAGAAAGTTGTTAGATTTTAAGTATCATCGTGTAACCTCTTTATATGGATCAATGATCCTATGGCAAATAAACATATATATAATAATCATAGTTAAACTTTCAACTCATAAATATGATCAATTTTCGATGCCTTTAAATGACAAATCACTTCAAGGCTAACTTACAGCCTAAAAATTAACAAATTTCTTTCATGAAGGATTTGTTTTTGCTACTTAAGTAACAGCCCCAATAAAAATAATTCATCTTGGCTAAGTTTTCGTTCAAGGCATAGCCAAGATATAGCCAATATGTTATTGTAAGTCGCCTGTGGCCGCGAACGAGACTTTATTTTTGATCCTAATTCGAAATTTTTCGTCTTCAAGCCGAACTCAAGGAAACCGAAATTCTATGCATTAATAATTTTTTTTTACTGCAATCATTATGTTCTTAGATTGGAAAACCTAAAAATGTTATCCATTGCTTCCTATCGCTAACAGTTCACTAGATACTTGTAGAAAATCACAGTTTTAAGCTTTTTGCGGAAAATTTTATATGCCTGTAATTGTAGAATGATTTTTGTACAAATTTTCGTTGTTGTGTCGTATGAAACTTAAACGAAAAGTCAGTAAAAAAGAGATTATTTTCACACTTATGAATAATTTTCAAAATCTTCAATAGTTTTTAAAATCTTACGCAGTATTTGTAAAAGAAAGCAAAATTCAGAGATGACATAAGGTAAACGTCCCAGTCATCGTGACCTTTGTCCCAGTAATTGTGTTGCCAATTTTGTTGCTTTTTATTTCATTTGAATGAATGTAATTTCTATTCGCTAATATAAAATGCTAAAAGTAAGTGATTTTTAACATTAAATTTTAATTTTAACATATTTTTTAACAATATATTGAAATCATAACCAAGCTTCACGATTACTGGAACATTTATCTTAAATGGTATAAGTTGTACATCTTTTGGATAGATTTTATGTTTCAGAGGTGGGCATAGGTTAAAAGTTTAAGTTAAACTGAAATTGAAAAATTCAATCGAAATTTTAATTGAATGGTATGGCACCATTTCATTGAATTAACCTTTAAACTACATCTGTCTCCAAAGTCTTGGACATAGTAATATGTCCCATTTTTTTAGTTTATACCAATTTTCTAGACAGTCCAAAATTTTATTTTGTTCTTTCTTTTACTTAGGTTTGAAATCTCTTAAAAATACTCAAAGAAAGAGGCTTTCAATTTTTATAAAATTTTATTACAGGACAAATTTATTCTCTTTAAATTGAAAAAAACTATTTTAAAGAAACGGTTTTTTAAATAAAGGAAAAAAGTTAAATAAAACTAAATAAATAAAGCCTAATAAATAAAGCTAAATAAACAAAAGCTAAAAGTCTAAAGATGATATAGTTATTAACAGTGAAGCCCAGAAGAGATTTAACGTTAGCAGTAAATGCTCCATCCAATTATTGTCGCTAAACATAATTTATTGTGACCATAGATGCTCGAGTGTAGAATGTATAACAGTTGAAAAGGCGCGTATGAGAGCACCAGAGGAGCTCTTGGCTCACAAACTGCGATTGGTATGTATTTATGTATAGGAGGGAAAATATTCGGCAAAAAGTCAGTTTATATTCATTAGGACGTATTAAAAAAATAAATTATGATCTTTCATTGTCGTACGAAGAGGGGGGGGGGGGAGAAAATTTTCTAGTGATTGCCAAAAGGACTTCCGAAAAGTTTAAGCAAAAAAAACGATATCATTTCACACAACGCCGTCAAAAGTCAATATCACGAAGAATTATATTTTTCAAGCTATTTTCAAGCTGACAATTCCTTTGTAATCCTGGTGAACCCTTAAAGTTGTATATTATAATACTATAGTTCCCATATGCAGTATAGATCTCATCAAAAATTCTCTTACGTTCACACACTCAAGTTACGCAGTATAAAAAATTGTACAAATTACGAAAAATCTCGTTTTCCTAACTTTATTGTCAATCCAATAGTTTTTATTTTGTATTCGGATGAACTGTAAAAGTTTTATGAGTACATATGCAGTATAGATATCACAAAAAATGATCCTACGTTCGCACACCTAGATCCGAAAAAAGTATTGCCTTGAAAATGATAAGTAAAATGAAAATTTTCGTAAATTTGACCAATTTCGGTATCGCAGAAAAAAAAATGGATTTTTTGTTGCAAGTAATTTTCAAGTAGATAAAGTTGAATTTTTTCGCATAGACAATTTTTTTTAAGATTTATACTGCCTACACACTTATATTATCATAGTATACAACTTTTACCATTTAACGGATTCAGAGAAAAATTATTAACTTGTAAATAACAATAAAAATGAAATTTTTTGATATTGTATATTGAAATTGTACTATAAATATAGGGTTCAAAAGTTGAAGGGACATTGTAATTCTTAGGTTTCTTTTGTCTCTCTTATTATTTTTGTTTCTTTTTTATCATCCAATATTATATTCAACCGGCGGCGGCACGTGCTCGAGGCATTTATTTATAAATATTATTTCTGCCGAGAGAAAGATATGCGAATCTACATAGAAATGCACCCAATGACCCGCTATAAATCTCTACGTTCTTGAACCTTCATAATCTCCTTGGCGCCACCCGTCTTTTTAAAAAAGGACCCCAACATGGTGCTGAGCAAAAATCTAATTTCTTATGATCCATTTCAATGGAAAATTACCTAATCACGAATTAAAAAACTGTATCCAGGGTGTTCAGCGGATACCTACGACAGGGTATATCAGTGTTGAGCTACGATAAAATTTCTGTACAATTCTCGTAAAATTTCCGCAGGATTTTTGAGAATTCCCGTATTTGATTTAAAATTTTGTATCTTGTATAATCGAATTATATGGCGCTGAATTGTGTTTCTGAGCAGGTTTTCTAAAAGTAAATCGTTATAAATAATAGTGACTTTTTCTGATTCACTATCTCTGCTGATAAAAATTCGCTAGTGACAAATTTTATATATCTGGAAAATTGAAAATGTAAATTCAGAACATCTTTGAAGCTGGCCCAAAAAATATACAAAATGCAGTGTTTTATTTTCAGTTCTTCTACTTCCTACCTGTTTCTAGTGTTTTTTTAAAATTAAGCAGTTCCAAGGTAAAAAAAAAATTTTTTTAACTTTATGGCCAAGAAGTAAAATATTTAAAAAAGGAGTATGTGTTAAACATGTGAACGTTCAGTTTTTATTTGATTAAACTTGCCATTTCTTCTAAGATATTTTAAATTACAACTTATATTTTTAAGCTCAACTATTAAAATATAATTGTTTTTCAAGCACACAAACACAAAGAGCACTGAGATATTTGAAAAATGTGCTGCGTTCACATTTTCTATTCTCTAGGCATATCAATCTTTTGGTATTAAATTGTTTTCAGCAAAAAGTCCTCCACTTTATCAGAATCTTCTCATTTCTAGTGTTTTCATTAAAATGTTTTTGTAAGAAACAGGTGTCTTCTAACCCCGACTTATCTTTCATAGAGCAGTATTATGTATGACAATCTTGCAAGTTTTGAGAATATTATTTAATTTGCAAACAAAAGACGGTGAATCAGAGTTTAACTCTTGAGTTTGAATTCATGTATACCTGCTTTGTGTACATTAGCAAGCCTATTTTATTAGAAACTTGGAACTGAATCTTTAGGGAGATTTTTCAGGCCTCCGGATAAAATTAAGGAAGTAGTAATTATGAGAATGAGTAAAATGAGCATCTTCTGATAAGCATTTTGATAAAGCGCAAAACAAAATATTTTTCTATATAATAATTGTTATAGTAATGAAATTTTATTTTAGTAAAAAAACAACTAAGTTATTGTACTTCGTATTTTAAAAAGTCTTTCCAAGACACTTTCTACTTTTTCGTAAAAAATTTAGTAAAATACGGTGTCCTATCAAAAACTTCAAAAATTTCCATGCTGCTCCATATATGGAACATAGAAAATTTCCACTTCGAAAATAAAAGTCCCGTACCATTCCCGGTTTTACGCTTTTCCTGAACGCTGGAAATTCAAGTGGACTCTAAGAATTACCGTACACATTATATTTAAAATTTTATTTCTCACACAAATGTTTTTTCTTACTATATTCTCTTCATATTTCGTTGGTAAATTAAATTAACTTAATTAATGAACAATTTTCATATAACACTCATCTACAAAAGATAATTCCTATTTACCACAACCCTGTAGGTGTGGTAATTAACAAAAATAAATTACACAAAAATTTGGCATAATGCCTTAAAAACAAACAGAAACCAAGAAATAGTAAACCAGAATCAAGTTCTCACTATGTCCATATTCTTTCTCTGTCTTTTTCTTACTACCAAGGACCAACATAGTTCAAACCCAATAATTTAAACTTTCTCATCACTTGAATCAAAAAAGTTGCGTTAAGACCTCATGGGGACCCCGAATAAGGTCTCGCTAAAGTACTAGGCGAGAGAAAAAAGTCAGTACTTAAGTATCAAATTTTCTTTATAACCTTTAAAAGTTCCATGTAGTGTCGAAGTACGAGTGAAAAAAGTACTAGAAAAGTTCCATTTTATTTTTTTGAATATTTTACATGTGCTGATGCGACTTTTTTAGGAAGAATATCGAAAAAATTTCACCTATTTTTTATTTTTTATTTTAATCAAGCCTTTATGGCGACAAAAGTACGATAAAAGTTCCACTTACATTTTTTTCTTGATTTTTGCAAGCCCTGGATAATAATACAGCTAAAAGATAACTAAAGTATCAAAAAAAGTTTGAAATACGTATATTTCAATCAAAGCGTTTTCATGACAAAAGTACCGGTAAATTCGTAAATTTTTTTCATAGGCATGACGTTTTTGGGGCGAAATTACCAAAAAAGTCCAACTTTTTCGTATTTTCTGCAAGCCCTGCATAATTTTATTGTGTTCTGATTTCAGTATATGAAATGGTTTATAAGAAAGTCGATTTCATGTGGTTCTTAAATGAAATTTAAAAATCGAGACACTATCATTTAAAAAATGTTATAAAACATACCTTAACTTGATTTATTATTTATTTGTTTATATTTATGACATTCCATCATTTGCGAGAAGAGTTCCAAGATGATCTGGCCTGCATATAATTTACCCAATATCTTCATTATATAAGCAGCTAATAAGAAATTAGATATATTAAAAAAATGATTTTTCTATCAAATCAGCTTTCCATCTTTTCGAAATTCAGCTAAGAAGATAAAGTCGAATTCAATAGCGACCTCCATGATAAATCTCACCAGAAATTGGAAAGAAAATTTCAATATCAGAATTAACTTTGAAATAAGTTGTAAAAATAATTGGCTCTTTTACAAACTCTTCAATATTCAAATACTCAAAACTTCGAAACGTTATTTTCTTCTCAAGATAGATAAAATAATTGTTTGATTTGAAATAAATTTAGTCTGATATTTTTTACTTACAACTGTAGATTCCTATATGAAATTTTAATATGTTTAACAATCTTTTGTAAAAATATAAATACAATATACAAAATGCACTAAACTGCTAGATTTAAAAGCGATATTTCTTATTTCAGAACGTGGTAAAGAGTATTGCAAAAGAAACAAAATTTTAATAGACTATAATAATAATCAATTAGTACTGAAAGACATTCAAAAGAAGGTGCTAGATGTTACATTAAAGTATATTAAATGTAAAAACTCGTTATATGAAATATTCATTAAGAGGCTGCATATTAAATTTCGTATACATGCATATTGACTAATTCTTAGAAAAGTTAGGTAATTTGTCTTTACACGATTTAAAAATAATTTTTTCAGTAATTTTCAATTTTAGATAATGAAGCAAACATTATACTGGATCTCAAATGGAAAAGTTCAATCAGGCGAATAATTAACACAGCTACCCTAAAAGCAGCGGTACTCACGCTAAAATTCTGAGATTTACAGTGAATTTTTAAGAAAATTCCACCCGGACATTTGCACTTTCATTATAAATAAGAATATAGTCGATGAATTTTAGTCATATGACTTTACTCACATGCATATTAAATTTCGATCAGATTTTTCTAACAGTGAATAACAGTTTAAATTAAAGATGTATGTTATTTAATGCAATAATGCTTTAAAAATTCATGTGTGCATAATATTTTTAACTTTCTTTTTTATTCTACAGCATGTTAAAGCACATATTTAAATTTTTTTCTAATAGTGCCGTCATTATATCCCGTTGTAGCTTATTTTGATTTTGATATAGCTTGAATGCAAAATCCTTTAGTGTCTACTGCATTAGTAATATTGACTAAAAATTACTATTAGCCTTAAAATAATTTAAAAGCGTTGACGAAATGTTAAGGAAGAAGTCGATATTATTTAGAAACCCCGATTTGGACTAATTGGCTCTAAAATACGGATTCCTCTGATAGCCGAGAAAATACAGATCATGTTTTATTTTCAATATAAGATTGATTAGACAGATTAAATAGTTTTAAATTCAATAAACGCATTGTATCGAAAATAAATACTCTAATGTCAAGATTTTCAAAATTGAATGAATATTACGTTGATACAAAGAATGGAGTAGGCCTCACATCAAATTGTTTTTAATTGCGTAATAAGTTATAGAGATAATAAATAAGAGGGAACTATGTTCTTTATGAAATCAATTTGAGAAATTGGTCTACTGTCGTATATTTCTGGCTGCTCTACTGTACACAAGGGAAAGAAGATTAAACCGCGAATCAAAGAAACAGATGCCTGGGCGCCTTGACGTTTGCGAATTCCCTCATAATGCGGAAGTAAAGCTTTTCCACTTTACATTTTCTATTCAAAATAGTTTCAGCCTACATTCTAAGTACTTAAACTCATTCGCCCATTTTAGAAAATCATACTTGTTTTCTAGACTTTTCTTCATCTTTTAAATTTGTTACCTATGAATTACATGAAGGGCAATCAAGTTGGAAATTCATAGTTAATAGTTCCATTTCTTTAAATCTTAAACAAAAGTTATATTAAATATTAAATAAAGTGCATGCTTTGTATAACCTTACACGATTAAATTACAATAAAAAACTAAAAGAATTTAATTTTTTTTAAATATCAAATTGAAATTCATAAATTAATTAACGCATTTATTGTTGCTTTTTACCCCTCCCCTTCCCCACTTGACAAGCCGTAACAAAATGGGTTTTACGTCCCCCACCTTACGTTATGTAATTTGTAATTTGTATAATAATAAATTACCGGTGACATGCACTGTACTATCATTTTACAAAAAGTGTCAAAAATTAAATTTTTGAACAATATTTTGCTACTGAATAACAACTTTTTATACGTTTGAATGTTCGAGGCATGTAGGGTTCCACTGCTACCTGTTCCATATTGTTTATGTGTCTCACTAGTCTGTCGTACGAGTAAACTGAGCCGATGTGAGAAACAATACGGATTTCCCATAAGACTTCGTAATTAGTTAATAGGTTTAGACCGCGGATCTATGCGCTTGATACCAAAACGCGATTTTTGAATATCCATTTTTAAAAAACTGAAAGAAATTTTGCCGTTTCGTTTGGGGGACATTAATTGCAGTTAAAAAATGTTGCAGAAAATACACAAAAGAAATTTCGAAAAAAATGTTAGTTAACAGAATTAGACCGTGGCCCCTTCCTTTATCCCCTTCCTTTATTATACTTGAGGAAAGGGCTGGATAAAGTAGTAACAAAAAAATGTGTTACAAACCGTAAAACGGTTAATGTCGCTCATGTAAGGTAAACCTTATTACCTCCTAATTTATATTTTAAAATTAAATATCCAATTTCCTACAGCAAATAATAAAATATTATAGATTTTTACTTATTTTTTTCGATTTTTTTCGAATATTGAACTTTCTAATGAGTAAAACTGTCAAACTTTATTTTGATATTTATTAGGTGTGAATTTTTTGATGAACAACTTTACCATACGTGAGCGCTTTATCCCAGTATTATTCAAGAGTTCTTAAATCTTCGAAAAAATCTAAGGCATGTGCTGATCTACTTTATGTAAATTAAATCGTACTTAATTTGATCCTGCGTTAGATAAGCAAAACATATATAGCAGCTCAGGGCTGGCCTTAGGTTTGATGGCGCCCGGCGCGAGCAAAGAAAAAGGCGCCTCTTCATGCATATATGTATAGATTTTTTTTCGAAAAACTCAGAAATTGGCGCCCCCGTTAACGTGGCGCCCTATGCGACCGCACCACTCGTGCCGCCCTAAGGCCGGCCCTGTAGCAGATTCACTTAAATGTATTCGTTAAAGCCGCAGTTTTTGAATGGAAAAATACACAGGCCTGTGTTTAACGGTTTCTTGCAGTCTCACTGATGAATCGTAATTTTAAATGCCCTTGTTTCTTCAAGATGAATGCGAGCGGAGACTGCTTGTCGACGGTGATTATATATAACCTTGCCATAACGTGACTGATAAAATGCGCATTAATTCGAACAAAATCAATCACGCACTCTTAGTTGAAATTTCACATCAGTCATGTCTTATAGTTTTTTTCCCAATTGCATTTTCATTTAGGGAAACTTGAATTGCTTTTCACACTTGTACAATCGCACGGTAGCCAAAAACTTTCATTTTTAAAATTCCCTTACTTTTCCCTAACCAATTCTTCATTTTTAACATAGAATCTTTTATGAACGACACAAAATAATAACATTTAAGATTAAAATTTCTAGTTTATTTATTTATTGCAACCAAAAAAGAAAACTTTTATACCATAAAGATCCAAACAGAGGAATGTTCAACAAAACAGATGACTTTTTAAGAATATATTTCAATTTTCAACCGAAGAGTGGAACTTTCAACAAAATAATGAAATTAAAAAAAAATTTAATTTTAACCAAATGGTTGAATGTTAACCCTAGAATGGTAATGGGGGTTCGAGCGCACCCCATTTCAAACTTCAAAGTACGCTCCTGACTTAGGGTAGGT
>JAAAKG020146408.1:0-10675 GCA_010014905.2 Druon quercuslanigerum
AATTTCTGCGTTAAATTTACCAGACGCGCGTAACTAGATTCATCTAGTTGGCCCAACTAGCCATTTTTCTCCGTGCAACATTTACTTTGAGAGAACAACAGAAAAGGTTTTAAGAAATTCAAGAATATTTTCAAAAATATAAAAAAATAATCTTAAATAATAAACGGCAGTTTTAATTTTGCAGAATTTTGTATGAATTTGTAGGAAAAATTTAAACAATTTTGAAACATATTTAGAAGTTGTAACAAAAATTTAAAACTGAGTCAGGCCATGTCAACTGTGCCCATGAAATGTTAGTCATTTTTTTAAAAGTGACAACAATTGGAAAAATTCGTAGATAATTGCATTACAAAAAAAAAAACTTTGAACCGTTTTTTGAAAAACCGCGCCGATTTCATTATTTTTAATAATAATGATTTTTGCGACTTCTAATTGAAAAATTACAAACTTACGACTCGTTTGCAATAATCGAATAAAATTTGGTATTACAGTTTTAAAGTGTTTTTTCTTTCGAATAAGAATTTGTTTACAATAGTATTTCCAAAATTATTTTTTTTTTATCTACAATTATTTTAACAAATTCGATTATTTGTAACTTCTAGGTAATAATTGTCGCCTCGAACGGCGCGGGCGGCGCGTTCGATTTGTTTGTGCACATCCAAACAAGCTTTGGTTTTAACTTAAAGACTTGAATGACGCGGCTCTATGAGCTTATGTTTAATTTTATGAGTAAATATAATTTATATGTACATATCGTTAAGTCACGTGATGCAATATCATGTCTACAATTCCGTGTGTTTTAACGTTTGTAGATCGATTATAGCAAAATGGTTCGGTCAAAGTCTTGGTGAAATCCTTTGAATAAACATAAGCATAAGAATTTCATACATGATTTACGTCTAATAAGCAAAAATGAAATGAGGAATTTGAAAAGTCTTTTCTCATCATTGATTGCAGAAAAAAATTCGTTCTTTGAATAACACGTAGTGCAACAAGATTTACACACCTACAATCCGATGCACTTTTCAAATTTCTAATTCCATTTTTCGGGTATTATACGTAAATCCTGTATCACATTTTTATTCTTATTTTTATTCAAACGATTTCAGCAAGACTTTGGCCAAACCATTTTGCTTCATTCGAGCTGCAAAACGTTAAAATACACGGAATTGTAGACATGATATTGCATTACGTGATCTAACAATATGTACATATAAATAATATTCACGCATAAAATTAAACATAAGCTCATAGAGAACAGAAACACTTTTGCACAACGAGCCGCGTAATTGACGTTTCTACGTTAAAACCAAGGCTTGTTTGGACGTGCATTCAGAAATCGATCGCGCCGTTCGAGGCGACAATTATTACACGGCGCTTGCGACAAAAACTTTTTTTTTAAGACGGTCAGAGTGAGAATTACCAATTTGTTTTTTTTAAGAACAGAAAGAAGCGTGCAAACTACATTGTGTTAAATTTTCACTAAGATGGTAGGCTTAGAATTTATAAATAATCGAATTTGTTTAAGTAATTGTTAATAATAAAATAATAATTTTAGAAATATTATTATAAAAGACTTCTTATTCGAAAGAGAAAACACTCCACAACTGTCATGAAAAATTTCATTCGATTATTGCAAACTTGTCGTAAGTTATTAATTAATCAATTAAAAGTTGCAAAAATCGTTATTATTAAAAATAATGAAAATGGTGCGGTTTTTAAAAAAACGGTTTAATGTGCTTTTTTTGTAATCTACAAATTTTTCCAATTGTTCTCTATTTTCAAAAAATCACTAAAATTTCATGGGCATAGTTGACAAGGCCTGGGTCAACTAAAACACCATTAGAAAATCCTTAAAACAATTAAATTTTTGAAGATTTGAAAATAAAATTCTGAAATTTTTTAAAATATTTATTTAAAAGTTTCATAATAATCAGATAATTTTTTTCAGCTTCCAGCGAATTTCACAATAGGTCTTTATTTAACAAAAAAATGGCAAAAGAATACTTAAAAATATTTTAGAACATTGCAAAACACGTTCAAAATTGTTAAACCTGAATCCGGAGAATTGTAATACAATTTAAAGAATATGTCTAGCAGCAAGTTTGACAGTATTTAGGAATTTTTCGTATTCTGAAGAGACTAAAAGTATTCTACAACTTAGAAACCTTTTCGAATATTTCTCAATAATTTCCCAGCGTCGAAATTTTCCAGATTTTTTCGAAGGATTTATCAAGTACAGAATTATTCCGGCCTGAATCTATGCATATCTTAGATTACTACGAACTTTTTCAAAATATTGTAAGAAATTATGGAAGAATTTATTCTTGCTGAGATTTTGATTATAATTATGCTATTATATGTCAAAAAAGAGATATATTTTGTGGAAATATAGTGTATAAAAAGTATATAGAAATTCAGAGTTGGAAGGATGAATTATTTTCGAAACAGTCAAATTTTTAGCTCAAAATATTATATTTTAACAGGTTATGTCAATGTTAATTATAATTTTATATCAAATACTTATATTTTCATATTAATTGTTTAAGTTTTAAAGTAATAGGTTCATTTTCAAAAACAAAAAAGGATACAAGAAAACAGTTAATTTAAAAAAAGAAACTTTCATGAATTAATTTTACGAATGACTTCATTTTGCAACAAAGAAAAATTTCTTCGCAATACAACATGTACTACTTTACTTTTGAACAAAAATAAGATATTAATTCAATTTCAAATTAATTTTTGAATAGAAGTTGTAACTACAGAGATAAACAAAGAGATGAAAAAAAATGAAGACATTCACAAACAAAAAATTTTTAACAAAAATGAAGAATACTAAAGACAAATATAAAAAACAAACGTTGCGCGTAAGCACACTGAACTGATTATAATTGTTTTTAATCAAAATAATATCATCATCCTTTGCATACTACTTTTATTTCATGAATGAAAACGTAAATTGAGGTTCGAGGGCGTCACAGTTTAAGAGGCGGGACCCTGGTTAAAAAGCCTGGTGGCAAGGCTTTGGACGTGGTAAGGAAAACCCAGGACGATACACTGGAAAAATGGCACCATGATGGTTTCTGGCACTTGTTTTCCCGTATAAAAAACTGACTTCCAATATCGCAATTCGCGCGAAGACAACAAGAAGCACATACTTCTTTTAAATTGGAAGTTATTACAGATAGTTTAAGTAACTACCTCCAATTTAAATCACTTCGTTATCTTCCGTAGAACCGAAAATAGTTTAGTTGCATATTTATGTATAAGAAACGAAGACTTATCTACATTTTGCAATTTTTTCAACAGGAATCTGTTCAGAAATGTTCAAAGTACCACCATGAATTTTTTCAGATTTTTCCTCTTATTTTTTCAATTGAAAACTGTGCTCCAAAGTTCACTGTCTTTAAAAGCGGTCAAATTTCCTTACTTTTTATCACATTTTCAGATCTGCAAGCTGCAAGAAATTTTGTACAACATTACTTTTCGGCTCAGCAACGTACAACATTTTCACCTTTAAAATGATCCACCTTTCATTGAGCTGCGATTTTTTTCACCTTTACTTTTTCCACGTTATACCCAGAGGACCCGAATTTTCTTGCCGATAGTAGACGAATTATTGCCAGTGTTGCCGGACATCAAAATCACCACTTTTTTCCTTACAGTTGGGCGGGGACTTTCAATTTTGAAATGATAAACTTTCCAATATTCCAGCAATTCGATGAAATTTATATTTATGTTCACTAATTATGAATATTCATTTATTTTTGATGATAGAACTGTCAGCATTATTCGAGAAAGAATTATGAAATGATATCAACACGTGTGTTTTAATATGAAATTCATCTTTCAAATGAAGTAACAGCCATAGCATCTTTATTCAGAAACAAATGGATTTTCAATAGGAAATAGGGAATAACATTAAACTTAAAATTATTGAAATATTTATAATAATTATTCTGTATGTGAATATAAACTTATATATGTATAAGTCGTGATGACGTCTTAGCTCATAGGTTCACAGGTAGCTAAGGTTTATTTGAACAAACTTTTATTATGTAAAGAGAATCTTATTTTTTCTCCAAAAGAAGCCCTTTTATTTTATACAATTCAATTAAAGTAAGTCCGGTTATTGAATTAACCCTTTTTCACAACGCCTAGAAAGTTAGCAGTTGCAATTGGTGCCCAACGTGGGGCACGAGAGTTTAAAAAAGAAAAATATTCTCGACGAGAAAAGAATTTATTGTGTAATGGATGAAAATAAAAAAAAATTGATAAATGCTGTTTTTAAAGGTGATAAAAATGTAAGCGGGTGTTTCTGCCAGCCCCAGCCAACCAAAAAATGTACCGTCGGGAATTAATGGGCTAGATAAAATGTTAAGTCATATGAGTCTTGAAGAGAAAAAGCATGGCCAGATTAGACCAATGGTTGGCAGAACACAACAAGCGATTGAATTAACACACGTACGTTGATTGAAAAGAATAAGGGTGGCAAATACTCTTAAGAATGAAAGAAAGTGCACAAATCCGTGAAAATCTAAAAATGTCGTATGATGAGTACACGATTATTAGTGAGTGCAATGGACAAATAGCTGTTATAACTGAGACGAAAATATACTTTCGCGGGTTTTGTAATGTAACGAACGAATCGAATGAACAAATAACTTTTGAGAGTGAATCAGTGTTCTCTTTTTATGGAAGATTCGCGGCTTTTAGAACGCTAAAGCAACAAATCGTGTTGCAAAGTGAAACATTGAATTTTAAATTCTGTATACGTTATACAGTGACAAAATTGTGGAAGTTAAAGATAAATTCAGCAAGACGCAACAATAAGTGATACATGAAAAACTCTTGGTGCGTGTATCGTGTAAAGAGATGTAAAAGAAAACAGAATCTACTTACTATTAAGGTGCAAGAGAATAAAAGAGTGAAAAATGAGCAGAAATAACCTTCGTTCGTCAAAGCTGACAAAAAAGTCCAGTGGCGACTCGGAAAATAAACCGTGCGATCCACATTTAACAATACGAAACATTTTACCTGAAAACATGGACGACGCATGCAGCACACCCTTTGAGGCGATAAACTACAGCTCAGAACAGCTGGGGGCGATAATTGATCAAAAGTTAGAAGAGATAGCAGCACGAACGCGTCGTTTGATAGCCCAAGAAAAGAAGGACAAGGAGCAAGAAGGGGCGCAGAGGGAAAGCACTCTACATAGAAAACTGGCGTCATTAGAAAATGGAGTAAGTTGCGCCCTCGAGGCCACTGCTATCCTCACGGAAAATCTGGAAGAGCGAGAGGCCCGCATCCAGGCTAGGGTGAACCAATTAGCAACACCACAAACACGAGTGGCCGAGCGAGTCACCGATGCCTTCAACCGACCCACGCTAAAACATATGCTACTGGTCCAGCCCCACATAAAATATGTCCTACCGGAATACAATGGGGAGAGAAATCCTATAAGGTAAATGCGCCAATTACGGCAGTACTGGGAGGTGGTACGTCCACGAGAATGTGACAAGGACTACCTGATAGAGAGATCCCTCTCGGGACCACCCAACGACTAGTGGCTCATCATAAGAGAGGAAGTCATGGATATTAACACTTTCATGACGAGATTCCAGCAAAGATACTGGAATGAGAGAATTCAGCACGAAGTGCGTAAGAAACTGGAATTCGGATGCCTTCACACAACGCAAAATAAATCCAGAGCAGAATACGCTGCACACATTTTTGCTCAGGTCAGTGAACTGACAGCTCCATTCGAGCAAAAAGAGATAATAATGAGACTCGGCCGTGACTATAGCGACGAGATAAAATACGCGATAGTAGGTCGAGGTATCAGTAAAAGTGAGCAGCTTGTCGAGCTATTCGAAGAATTCGATAAGATCGGTACCACAAACACCGGTTATCCCGAACCTAGGAAATGGCCCCCAAGGAATAATACGCTTAGAGAAAACAATCACAGTAATAATGGACCCTGGAAGCCAACACAAAACCAGATGCGCTACAACAATAATAACAACGGCTTTCAACAACAAAGCAATAGCAATCCCACTAATCGGCAAACAGCAACGGCAGGCAACAGAAATAATACCAATGTGGGGGGCAACGAGCTCTATATGAAACAGCCTCATGGCGGCAGCAACAGCCACCATACCGAGTCCAAAATATGGAAATGGAAGCATTTTCTCCATTGGAAGATGAGGAATATCCCCTTAAAAAACATACATGTAAGTCGGGAAACGAGAAAAAGCCACGTCAATAGAAGACAATAAAAACGTTTAAGAAAGTGACGTGGCTACGGAAATGACCTATTTCGCCAATGCTACACCGCAAATATATAAATTGCTGGAATAATCATGAAGGCACTGATAGACACAGGAGCCGAGATTACCTTCATCTCGAAAGAATTTCTCAACGCTAATCGAGAGTGATTCAACCAATACCCATGCCTACCACTAGCAAGTGTCACAGTAGCCGGACCCCTGGGGGGGCAAGGCGGTGCGGCTAACGCGACAAGTATACACGGATGTGCAACTCGCCAATATCGTCATCCAATCAGCCTTTCTGGTAGTGCCACGCCTATCACGTACGTGCATTATCGGAATTAACGTACTGGACGAGCACAAGACAACCATCGACCTCGATTTCAAGACACTGACCTTCCCATACATAAAGGGCCAACCAGCAATCAGTATATTGCAAGATGAAGCTGGCAAAAAATAAAATGGAGATTATGACGTATGCAACATCGAACTGGCGGCCATCGAAGAGATTGGAACCTATATACCAGAGAGAGAGAGAGAGGTGGATTCGTCAACGCATGAATTACCATTGGAAGTCACGGAAGAGGAGATTAGAAATAAAATGGCGGAGAGCCACGCACTATCAGAACAAGAACAAGAGAGACTCGAGGAGATATTATGGAAACATCGCCAGGTATTCCGACGAGAACCAGGACGTCTGGCAGATTATCAGCACGTATTGCAAATAAAGGAAGAGAAACCTTTTGTTGGAAGGAGCTACCCCATTCCTATGACACATAGGGCAAAGGTAGAGGAAGAAATCTAATGAATAGTACAACTCGGGATGATACAACGATCAAATAGCCCATATACCAATCCGATAGTACCAGTAGTAAAAAAGGACGGGACTATTAGACTCTGTCTGGACGCACGGCGATTGAATGACATATTAACTGAAGACTGGGAATGCCCGGAGCTAGCAGAAGTACTTTTCTAAAAGTGCAAGGGAATGAATGTCATGTCCAATCTCGACATGACCAGCAGCTTTTGGCAAGTACCACTACACCCAGCCTCATGAAAATATACAGCATTTCAATACCGAGGTCGAAGTTACGAATTTCGAGTAGTACCTTTCGGCTTGAAAACAAGCCCCGCGGCAATAGTCAGAGGTCTCGATCACGCCTTGCTAGGACTAGGAGACTAGATTGTATCATTTGTCTACGACACACTGATAACGTCACAGACAAATGAAATGCATCTGGAACATTTGTACGAGATTCTAGGCAGATTAGAAAGGAACAATCTCACTTAAATCTCGTAAAATCACACCTTTTAAAAAAAAAAACAAAAAAACAAAGTTCCTAGGTTTCATTCTCACCACTGGAGGAATTAAACCTGAAACAACTGAGAGGATTTTTAGGACTCATAAATTTTTACCCGAAATTCAGCAAGGAACACGCAGCGGAGACAGTGACCCTCCTAAAACTCATAAAAAAGGAGCTGTTTGGAATTGTAGTGAAGAATTGCAGAACAGCTTTGAGAGAGTGAAAGAATTATTTAGAACGTCAATCATGTTATATTTTCCAGATCCGAAAAAAGAATACTATCTAGAGACAGATGCAAGTAACTACGCATTGGAGGCTGTGCTTTATCAACTAAATGAAAAGGAAGAAAAAGAAATAATAACACTAGCAAGCCGGATTCTGAAAGGATCAGAACTCACGTATTTCACGACGGAAAAGGTACTTCTCGCAATCGTGTGGGCACTGCAAAAATTTCGCACATACTTACACGGTGCGAAAATTATAAACCGAATGGATCACCTGTCATTAACTTTCCTCAAAACGTGCAAATTTGTTAACGCTCGACTGACGCGATGGATTTTGGCCATATAGGACTACGATATAAAAATCAAACAAAAGCCCGGTGAGGACAACATCATGGCCGACGTACTAAGCCGACTGCATGACGGACAGAGTTATAAGAAAAACAGAGGAGAGACAAGGGTAATTATGAATGCTTTAAACTACCAAGGATCGCCCGAGATTAAACAAGAAATAAGGGACATCGCGCAAAAACAGTACAATAACAAGAAAATCCAACGAATCATGGCGGTAGCGGAAAAGGAAGCGGGTAAAGCGACGCGTTTCAAAGTAATGAATAGAACATTATATCACTACGATGGAACAGCTTTCAGAGTTTACCTGCCGCCGGACGTGACCGGGAAGATTATATGGGAATGCCATACCTCATACGGACATCCAGGACCGGACAAAACTGACAGGATAATACGAGAGTCCTTTTATGCACCAAAATTAGCCAAAGCGACGCGTCAGCTCCTGGCAACGTGTGACTAACGCCAAAGAAACAAAGTACTACCCAAGCTCCCCAGGCCATCCAGGAGCCCGTCTTAGCGAAAGAACCACTAGAAATTGTGTGAATTGACTTTTTTGGTCCATTAATGAAAACAAAATACGGGTATGAATATCTTTTGGTCATGATAGATACTTTTACGAAGTATACCAAACTTTACCCCCTACGCAAAGCCACGGGCGAGATGGCGATCAATAAATTGGAGGAGTATTAAGAACACGTAGGGAAGCTGCAGAATGTTTTATCTGACAGAGGTACTCAATTTACAAGCCATCGATGAAGGCAAGCACTAAATGAGAAACGCATAAAAATCATCCTCACCTCCTTACGACATCCTCAGGCTAATATGGTCGAAAGAGTAAACCGCGAACTAGCACGACTCTTTAGAACCCTTCTGCCATCTGAACAACACGGTGGATGGTACTCCCAATTGAATAACATGAAAACTATTATAAATGAATCACACCACGACACAACGGAACTCACTTCTTACGAAGCCCTATGGAGACGAAACCGAAAAGATGGTGGACCGACCTCCTGCCGCGCATCCCGCATGAGCCGGAGAAGAATAGGCAAGAGCAATTAGTGATGCTGACGGAACGGATTAAGAAAAAGAGAGAAGAGAAATTGGAAAGACTCAGTATTAAGAAGAAAGGAATAACTTTTGAAATCGGAGACTGGGTGCTGGAAAAAGCCTGCAATGTGTCGTACCCGCCACAGGCACGATAGCTAAATTTCTGGCAATTTATTAGAAGCCATATAAAATCAATAAACGAATAGCCACGAATGTTTACATCCTGTGCAGCACCGAGAACGAGAAGGCGCGGGGACAGTACCACGCAAACGACCTCAGGAAATATCTATGTCGAAAAAGCTGAGAGAGGGGATGGAAAAATCGACTTTTTCTCCACGTATAATAAACGTCACTCTTAATTCAAGTCATGTCAAATTCCTCTCAGATTGTGTAACAATGCCCAAACGGGTAACGCACAACAACTTCTTCCAGTCCTATCATTCTTCGGGGAGATCGCTATTCGCAAATGCGCGGCTGGCGCGGAATCGCGCATGCAAAATACGTTCTACTTTACGTTTCCATTTAGGGAAACGACACCGAGCTATTATTGAGAATAGGGACCAGAATGTTAAGAGAATCTTATTCTTTCTCCGGAAGAAGCCCTTTTTATTTTATACAATTCAATTAAAGTAAGAACGGTTATTAAATTAACCCTTTTTCACACCGCCTAGAAAGTTGGCGGTTGCATTTTTGTTTTTTTTCAGATTGCAATGGGTACATTTTATGGTGATTGTCCAAATTTGGTCGTTGGATTCTTGACTTTATTTTCAGAAATTCTGCTCATTAACTGGATTATTGGACGTTAATTAGGATTTTAAATTTAATTTTAATATCTCATTTAAATTTCTTTAATTTTACTTTAGCTGGCTTAGATTGGAGGTCATTTCTATTTCAGGTAAGGCATCGTGGCAACTGCGCTGTTCGTGCTGCCTTAAAATTTTATTTTATGCTATGTTTGCCTTGATAAGGATGCTGTAGGAGTGCCCAAACGTTGCTGATTTCATTTATGAATTTTGTTGTGTGATTTGATACTGATAAAAACAGAAAAGACGAAAGAATTCAAAGAAAAATTATGTATAAGAAAGAAAAAAGTTTAACAAAAAAGAGAGAAGGAAGGGGATTTGGTTAGTTCTCTTCTCATTTTTCTTATCTCTTTTTTATTTTTTTCTGAAGGGAGAAGTTCTTTTCATTTTCTTTTTAAGGAAAAAAATAATTTTTTTCAGATTGCCATGGGAACAATTTATAGAGATTGTCCAAATTGGGACGTTGTATTCTTGAGTTTATTTTTAGGGATGCTGCTCATTAACGTGATTATTTGACGGTAATTATTTATAAATGCTTTTTTGTGATTTGGTAATGATAAAAAGAAAAAAAACAAAAGAATTCGAAGATAAAGCATACATTGAGACAGGACTAATTTCTGAGATGTTTTTAAAATAGGAAGTCAAGGTTATACTTCTCCCTTTTCTCCGGAATTCGT
>JAAAKG020146409.1:0-10675 GCA_010014905.2 Druon quercuslanigerum
TATATATATATATATATATATATATATATATATATACATAAAGTTGCATTTTTTAACAATATCATCACGAAAGCTAAACTGAAACAGCGACTGAGCATCAATGTTGACATTCAAAAGTGAATTTAGACATTCCTTACTCAAATAAGTTCTTTGTATTCGTATTTATCTAATTAATAATTTTGAGTGGAAAATCTAGGAATATAATGTTGATTTACTGTGCCTTGGCTGATGTAAATTAAACTATAAGAGTTTTACCCTTAAGCTAAATTTTAAGGAGAATTTTGAAATCATCACGTATAATTCGAAATATAATATGCACTCTTATATAAACGTTCTGTGAGATGTATAAAAGAATATTTAAAAAGCTATCGTGCATTCATCACTAGAAGTTTCTGGTTCAGTCTGTGACATAAAAGAGTTGATAAAAATGATTATTTTATCAAACTGAGTGGATAGGCTGCCAGTACCGGCAAAAAAGTTTTTAGCGCGTACTGAAAAAAAAAACATATTACCAGCATTCCAAACGGACTGTCATGCATTTGAGAGTAAGGTCATGTGATTGAAAAGTCCTTTTGTCACATTTTGGCTTTTGATGCTTTAGATGAGACATTTTATTTATATATCGCACTTCATCGTCAATTTGCAACTAAATAATTACGATTCGTGATTCAAAGGAGCGGGACTGATCAAAGAACTAATTCTCTTGACATATTTGCCACGTCTCGTGAGGGCGGGAAGATAACCATGTGATTGGTCACACAAATACTACAGACCCCTTTTAAATGTTTTGTTGGAGAGGGAAGGTACCCCTGTGACTAGTTATAGAAATAGTGTTTTTAAAATCCTTATCCCTTTCTAACGTTTCGTAGAAGAGAGAAGACACCCCTGTAAGTGTTCACAGAAATAATTTTGGTCGAAACGCTAGTCCTTTTTAATGTACCGTGAGGGAATAGTCATAGAAACAGTCCTCTTTAATTTCCTACCCCTTTCCAGCGTATGGTGGAGGATGGGAAGGCACGCCTGTATTTCAGACTGAAAAATAATGTTAGTCACATCCTCCTACCCTTTTCCAGCTTCTCGTGGGAGGAGGACAGAAAGGCAGCCCTGTGGCTGATCATAGAAATAAAGTTAAGTACAGTAGTGTGTATACAATTTGCAACAAAAATAATGTTTACAATAATTTAATAAAAATTTAATCAGAGCCTTAATGAAAATGTAATCATTAACAATAATTTTATATGTAATAATTTACGGATAGGGAAGTCTTTTGTCGGTACCGTTAAGAGCCTAAACTTCCTTCATGAAATTTCCAGTGTGTGCACTCTCTAAATTTGAATTAGTATAAATTGTACTAATTTATTCAGCACACCTAATTTTAATTGATAAATCAGTTATTTTCAGAAGTTTACTAATTTCAACAGTAAAAGTACCGTAATTGAAGTTAATCAGTTATATCGTAACTGTAGGGAACCAATTATAGACTTGGAAAATATTGTTAGAGGAAGTTTAGTTACAAGTTATTATTAAGTATTATCACATTATTAAGTATATGTATATATATTAGGGTTGTGCCTTAATAGGGATGTCCTCGAATTTCTCCCAGAGGCTCAAATGCTTCCAAATTGATAAAAAAAAATTCCCTGAAAGTTTGAGCTCTTAATATTAACTTTAAGATAGTCTGCGCTCCAACCTAAGTTTCTTATCAAAATAACATGGGAAAAATTTTGTTTTTTCTGTAGAATTTTATACTGTCTCTATAACTAATAAATCAATCAAAAATAATAAATCGAGTCATGTTTAATGTGAATTAAACGCTCTACAAAAAAGTTCTCTTGTAATTTTTCGCTAAATCTATTGGTTTAAGAGTTATTCGAACTCAAGGTTTAATTATTATAAAATTATTAATATTATCAAGTATAATTATCAAGTATATACTTATTTTATAAAAAATATCAAATTTTTCTTGGAAAATTTTTATTTATGATCAAAATAAACAAATTCAATGTTTGTAATTTTTGTGGCAATTTGGACTGAGTCACTTACGCCATCTAGAATAATATTAGTGTACTCAAACATTTTGACCCTTAAAAACAGCCCCGTGTCACTCAAAGCTAAAAGTGGGATGACTCATGACCGGAGAAAATTAGTACGCGAGCGTGGCGCTGTTTACCTTTAGGGCCGACTTGCTACAAAATGCATAGTGAAAATAAGAAAAGTGATTTGAACAGTTCTACTGTGATTTTTTTTTCTTTTTCTCTGGGAGAGTAAATTTAAATAATTTTAATAACTAGAAAGGAAAAATAAATGACAAAATAGTGTAAATATTTGCCAATATATAAGATTGACGAACTTTAAAAGGGCGGGACATTTAAAAAAATTATTTAAAAAATCGTTAACAATGTAAAAATTGTTAATGTTATTCATTTTTCTATGAAATTTAAACAATATTGTTCGTTTTCTACAAAAAATACCTAATGTACATATTCATGCGGACTCAATAACTTATTTTCTAAGCAAATTCCTCAGAAATGAACTTTATTTCTATGCACTTCATTAACTTATCTGCGAACCTTACAGAAATTAGTTTAAAATGATCAAAAATGTTTATAATAATAGCGCAATGATTAATAATAACAAAATTAAAAGTTTCGCAACTTATTTTCTTACAATTTTTTTAAATATCCCGCCATTTTAATTTATCTAATCTAATTTATTTTCAAATTTGTACAATATTTTGTCATTTATTTTTCTTCATTCGACGCTATAGCTATTTAACTTTATTTTTTTTGCAAACAATGACGAAGATGATAGTAGAACTACCGAAAAATATCACTTTTCTGATTTTTACCATGCATTTAGCAGCAAGTCGGCCCTAAAGGTAATCAGCGCCACCATGTCGCCTGTTGGTCGCCGGTTAACTCTCATCCAACTTTTATCTTACAGGCCTCGCATTAAGTGGCACTGGGCTGCTTAAAAATATTCATAAAGCACCTAATCTCTAATTAAAGTAAACAATCTGTGTGAGCTGTCTAACGAAATATTTATTTATCATGACATCAAGAATAATTTTACGTGAAAATATTTATTTAATTGGTGATGTTTACACTCAAATTATCGGTAATAAATTGCAATCAAAATTACAAGTGTTAAAAGTTTTTTTTATCATATACGTGTTCTTAAATTAAAATTACGTGAAAGTGCTGAAATCTGTATAGATGAAGTTAAAATTTTTTGGCAGAAAGCTCAGGCACTAACTAAAATAAAAGATCATTGTATAGATCAGTTACTAAAATTATATGAACAATATCAGCTCCTTCAAAAAAGTATAAACAGAGACTCGAATAAAATTAAAGAGGATGAATTTAAATCTTCATTGTTGAATTTATTCGACGCTGCCCATGCGAATGCGGCACAAATGGTCAATGAAAATATAATGCATTTTCTAACTCACCAATGAAAAGATGGTAGAGTTGGTTGCATAGCTAATATTGAGTCTGATGATAATGAACAAGCACAAAAAATAAAGGATGAACTACTACAGTTACGTCGAGAAAAATCGGAAAGAGAAAAAGCTCGATACGGTAAAATTGATTTTAAATAATTTATAAAGTCTAATTGATTTATTACAAATAATTGTATCTTAATTTCAATCACAAACTTGTATTGGAATTCGCATCAAGCAGTCAAGTGAAAGCAGTAAATCCGTTGAGTCAAAAAACAGTATCATCTCTGTCTGTTTAAAATTTTTCCGATGAACTGGCAACTACTCAGCGCCAATAATAATTTATAAAATGAGTATTTACTTAATAATTATACTTGATAATATTCACAATTTTAATATAATTCAACTTTAAAACAATAAAATTCTAAAGAACAAACGAAATTTTTCCCTTGTTATTTTGTCGAGAGACTTAGGTTGGAGCGCGGACTATCTTAAAGTCATTACTAAGAGCTCAAACTTTCAGGGATTTTTTTATCAATTTGAAAGCATTTGAGCCCGTGGGAGTAAAGAAATTCGAAAACCAGCGAAACTAATATATATATATATATATATATATATATATATATATATATATAAAGTTTGTCAAGTACTAATAGTAATTTACAAATTATTTTCACCTGGGTATTGTTATACACGTTTTATTGGAATATAGTTTATTTTTTCTATTATATATTTTAATCTGTTTACATATATTTCTGTGCGTTTGCGAGTGAAGACAATATATAACCTCTGTAGCTCATTGATAACATATTGCCATTAAAGGTCAACACATTTTTTACGGTGATAAAAAGATGTATATCTGTGTGTGAACAAAATGTCATGAAAGGTGAATTTACTTTCAAAATCATAAAATATTTGAAGCGATTACTAGTATGCATATCAGAATCAATATTTTTTCAAAAACTTGCTAAGTTTCAGTTAAGAAAAAAGTTATAACACACGTATTTTCTGAGTAACAGTTTATTTTCATTTAATTTCAAAAACTAACTTATACTTGTTAAGCAAAATTTTAATGAATACAATTTATATAATTTATTGTCCATCTTATGATAATTATTAATTTTATTTACTAGAATTGTTTTTAATACCCATTTTGAATTCTGTGCCAACTCCACAACCCTAGCGCAAGCACAGCAACTCAAGGCGCCCACATTAGCAGCAGACGTCGAAAATGCAGTGTGCATTGATTACACTGAACGAAGGCATTTACAAAATTAGATACATTTACAAAATAATTGGGAAATGTGCATACATTTGTTTACAGTGTGCTTATGAATATGCTTTTTTAACAGTTGTCCTATTGAATGGCAAATGACGAATTTCGATCAATTTAGTTGCCAAGAATTAAGTAAGTTGTTTGATTTTTTTAGTTTATTCTACTGCGTACGTGTATTAACAACAAATATGTGCATTAACTAGGTTAAAAATGTTAGTGTTCTAAAAGGATCTTCTGCATATTCTATATACTCAGCGAAAACGAAGCTGAAGTAAGTAATTTAAGTAAATATATTTAGAACATAACCTCTTCAAATTAACTGATATTTTCAATACAATTATATCTGATCAATGAATTATATCGGGGCAGGTATATATAACTGATTCAATTAGTAATTTTTGTTTTACTAATCCAATCAATAAAATTATACTAATTGTCGGTAACGCAATTGTAGCTTCAGAATTAGTAGAATTTAGCTGAGAATCAGTTACATATTACTAATTCAAATTTAGAGAGTTACAAACAAAAGGTTTTATTATTTATTACTCCTAATGATTACTTGCCGAATCGTAATCCATTGATGATTAATTTATCAAAAGCCCGAAAATTCATGGATAAATTTTCACCCGGAAGAGTTCCACCAAAATCCTTCATCATTTTATTTTCAAGAGAAAAGCATTGTATCTATAAGGAATTACTTAATAAGATGTGGCCTAAACACTATTTGGATATTACATTTCTACATTTACCAGAAAACAACATTTCATTGACTTGCATCCTCTCTCAAAACGCACTGTCAGACTGTCTTACTACGTTTTTGCTGATCACCTAACCCATGTTAACTATCATAGAATCATCAAGACCTATCGACATGGACTATTACAATGCAATAATCGGTGGAATTCTTTTAATATTGGTAAAATCCTCAAAAGTCTTTAAATACCCTGCAACCTGAGCTTACTTCTCAAAAATTTTCATTACCTCTAATACTACTTCAGCATTTTGTTACGTATCAAACATGTTTGTAGGCTTGATATCTTTAGACCTTGGAATTAAAATAGAAGGTCTGTATAGGCCTGGAATATTTCCCATGCTTCATTCAAATTTATTTAATACTACGTTTAACGAAGCTGGAGAAGTCAGATTAACCCAAAACAGAGCTATGAAGAAGAAAACATTCAAAACATGCGTTACTAACATACACAAGCATAAAAACTATTCGTGCATTATATTAGGCTCTATAGTAGAAGCGGCAGCATATTCAAATACAAGCGATTCTGGTAACTAACAGCTAAAGATAATATGAAAGTTATTCTGGACTGTTCGGCGGGTTATGTATTTGAAAAGTCGTGCATCTTAGGTGGAGCGTTTTAAGCAAGTTATCTGGGTAAAGAATTCAAACAAAAATCTTCTCTATTTTCCAAAGGATTTTTAGAAAAGAATCGAAAACTTTGAATGCACTTTCTATCCTCACTGAAACGTGAGTAAATTAACCGTGACTACCTTAGTAGTGAACAACTTAATCGGAAATAACTTTCTCATGACTAAAGTAACCTTGAATTAAAAGCATGGTGGAAGGTTAGAAGGACGAATACACGACCGAAAATATGATTTAGGGTCAATTAACCATGGTCTCAGTAAAGTTAAAAAAAGGTTAATAAAAAACAAAATAAAGTAAAGCATTTTTACAACAAAAAAAGATAAATGTAACGGGGTGCTTACTTTTCTTATTTATACTTTTTTCATAAACGTCCGTGGTGCATTAGAAGATTTTAATTCCAGAAAAATTTATTGTTTTTAACAAATTTTAAATAATTTTTTAAATAATTGCAAGTTGACAGAAAAATGAAAAAGACTATTTTACGTATGACCAATTTATTAAGCTATTTGTATTTCGGTAATGTTAGAATAAGCAGGGTATTATGCACTTTATTTTTATTTTACAACATAGATTGATTCACTTTTCACATATGGTGTGGAGATGGTGGTGGTATTTCGATACGTGGTGCGGACATATAACGATTATAAGGAAAGCCATAGTCACGCGCATATTTTTTTAAATGATACGTCTGATATAAATAATTCCAAAGTTTTGGTTCCACGATCTGAACAAGACCGTCTCTCAAGAGTGTCATAACAACTTGGCCATTATCATCCCTTAGTCGACGAACAAGTCCATTACGTACTGATACAAAGTGATAACCTTGGGCAATTGTTCGCTGACCAAAAGGAATGCTCATATGAGGCTGTATTTCGGGATTGAATTTAATGGCATCAGTCCTTATCTGTGAATTTAATTCTGTCAGAAGGCAATGGACGTATATGAATTTTACTTACATTTATTAATAAATTATGTATGGGATTGTTTTCGGATTTGAGCGAATTCTTGGATATATACTGAATCTATTGGCATTATCATCATTTTCCGCAAACAACCAAAGTAGGTATATCTTTCATGTTTGGAGAAAAAGTATAAGACATTCGCTTATGGAATTTTCGATAGTATAAATAGAGGTCATTTTAATTGTTCAGTGTTTTACACTTAATTTCTATTGTAATCACTGGCAGACTAGCATGTTTTAGCAGTTAGGGAATCCAGGCTGTGCTTCCCTTGTTTGGTGCCCCTTGATGCATGTAAAGGCACTGCAGGATTATTATACTTTTAAACCAAATAAAAATATTTCAGACTCTAAAGAAAGAAAAGAAAATTGCATTCAATAGTATTCAGGAATTTCGCATGTGCTATTTAGTAATACTAGTACAGTTTTCTCCAATTTCTTTAACATTTTTTCAAAAATATATTTCTGTTTAAAGAATATTATATTATAAAAATCCCATATATTTCTTAGGAGCATCCCTTATGCATGCATTGACTAACTTCATAAATAATCTCTAATTAAACAAATACACTTGAACTCCTAAGGCAAGTCCAAAGATGCGAGCGACGTTTAGATTTCGGGGGTAATGTGTGAGAAAGGACATAGGCCTACTACGCGCACTGCGCACGTCAAATTTAAGGCAGCGCGTATTCACACGCGCCTGACTCTCAAAGAGGACGGGAGTAGAGAGGACAAATTCAGCTTGTTCCTTTGAAGTTGGGACGCTCGTATCTGTGGAACGTTCGTATCTTTGGGGTTCGATAATGGTAAACTTTATATTGTAAAGGAAAAAGTGAAAAGAATATACTTATCATGACGTACAGTTTTCTCGAATTTCTGACTTATATTTTCCTTTTTAATCTAAAATCTATTTAATTATATCAAACTGTATAGGAACACCTAAGTAATATGAATAGGTGCATACATTTTTTCACTAACTCGAATCTTGCTCCAAATTTTTTTCAAAAATTATGACATACATCTGTTTTATTTTTAAAAGACGTTTAAACAATACGTTTGGAGTCCTTAAATTGACTCAAACAAATGTAAATTTGAATTAAGGTTACTTGCAGAAATATAACCTTAAACAGTGCCTAGTTATTTTGACAACATATGTGAAAGTTAACAAATTCTATTGTCGATGAAGAGCACAATATGATGTTACAACCCCTATACAGAGTAATTTTTCCTGTGAATTTTTGTGTCTTCAACATCGTGCTTAAACATTTTTTAATCCAAAAAAATCTAATTATTTTTGCACCAAATCAAAGATAACAATGTTAGTGGTGATTGTTAAAAAACAGATAAGTCTTATTATTTGAGTCACCTTACGATGGCACACCTCAGTGGGTACCAGATGTTTAAATCGTTTTGACAACATTTCAATAGCATTCTTCTACGCTTTATTTAAATGGCGTATACCCACTGGAAAAGTTAAAAAAAATTGAATTTTTTATTCAAAAAGTTTCAAATGTCGTACTTTCAAAACGATTTTAGAGATTTTTGCTCTAAATTAATGCTTTTTAAATTTCAGACAGTTCATTAATTAATAGTTATAAGAAATTTTAATGTAGCTCAAAAATTATTATAAGGTTTTATTCCTTCCCATTATTACTTTCTGACCATGGCGGCCGAGCTCGGTCGAAACTTCAGCAAATATGACTGTGGAATTTCGCATTTCTTACATTAGAGACAAAATTTTTATTGTGTATTTAATTTTGTAATTGTTTTGTCTTATTTGTTATTATTATAAATCTGTACCTTTTATCCCTTAAGATTTGCTCAAGAATTGAATTTTAAAGAAAGCAACTGAAACAAAAAATTTAGAAATAAGGATAAGTAAGTACAGTCTCACAATATAATACAGTAATTAATTTTTTTTAATATTTCAAAAAGAACAAAAAATCTTAAAGTTGTTTTTCAGGCAAAACGTTTTTTCATAGGACTAGTAGTTTTAGTTCCTATAACAGAAATGGTTATTTCAAAGAATGGCGTCGATACTAGACATAGGGTATTCGGAAGAAACTTTTTTCTCTTCTAGAAGGTCTTCAACAAGTTAACTGGTGCACTTGAAATAGACGTATGCCAACAATGGTACAAGCAAATATTTCCGTATTTATTATGAAAGAAGCGAGTTCCATTTTAATCAAAAAACTTTTTGCTTTATGGTCCGCTGTTCTGAATTTTTCAATTTTGACCATGGAATTGTTATCAGCGACCTAAAACACTCTATAGTACTGACTTTGATTCAAATCTCAAAGCTTTCGAATTTCAGTCCGCCATATTGAATCCGCTACTTTTAATTTCTTAATTTTGACCCGGGATTTGTCGTCAGCGATGTAAAAAAACACTTCAGTATTGACTTTTATTCAAATTGCGTGACTTTTTGCATTTTGGTCTGCCATATTGGATCCGCCATTTTCAGTGTCGTAATATCAAGTGTAAATTCGTAATCAACGACCGAAAAAACTAAGGGATATAAAGTTTCATCAAAACCAATCGAGTTTTATGGGATAGCTCATTTTGAACACTTAGAATTTTCACATTTTTAGCAGCATTTTTTGCGGGTAAGTTCAAAATTTCCGGTCAAGGAAGACTGCTCAATGACCTGCTATTTTACGTTGAGCACAAAAACTTGTTTTTAGAGAGTTATCGTATTTTATTTTTTCCTCATATTTGTAAATTTTATTGTAATAAATATTAGAAAGTTTTATTAAAAATTTGTACTATTTTGCTTGCATTAGTTTAGGTAAATAAATATTTTTGAAGATGCTCGATTTCAAGGAGACGATTACAACATACGTCTTATTTCTTTTAACTGATAAAAAAATGCCTGTTTTAAGAATTTATTTTCAAATAAAAAGTATAGGAAAGATAAGATTGACACATCTTGTAGAATTTGGACCGTGAACTTTTTGATATAATAAACGTTTCTTAACATAATAAAGCAGTTTTCTGATCAGTTAAACACAAAATGGGAAAAAATGTTGATTGCAGTGGTATGAAATTGTTTAAAAAATAATATTTGAAGTCTATATAGGCCTCGCTGCCATCGATTAAAAAATTGAATACGGTTTTCTTAAGAGACTCGCTTTGCGTTTTTAAATACAGACTAACAAAAATTTTAAACTTTACTTAACAAATTTCGATATTAACTCTTTAACCTAGTGTATTATTCAAAACAATATATATTAAATTATTAAACGATGTTAAGAAATTTGGAGCAGAGATCCAATTTGAACATTGAATTGCATCATTTTGCTTTATAAATACTACAATTACACTTTTTGCAGATAACTAGTGCATATTCCTTTTTTCAATCAAATATAAATTTGGAGAAAATAGTTGACTGATTTCAATAGTTTTTGTATAAAACTTTTTTTTATGTTCAGATTAGGTTTTTAAAAAAACTTTGTACAGAAAAGTTCTATAAATCTCAAAAGATGCAACTCTATTTTTTATGGAGTAAAATGAGGTAACTCCAAGGGTAAAAGAAAAGTACAAGCAGTCTGATTTTTGAAGAATTTCATAAAGCATCTGGCTGGTGATTAATTTATCCTAAATTCCGATTTGCCTTTA
>JAAAKG020146410.1:0-10675 GCA_010014905.2 Druon quercuslanigerum
ATGAGATACATCATGAGAATGTGTTCGTTAAAGCCGAAGGAGCTTTAACAAAAGAGAATTTACAATCACAAAATGACGAGCAATCTCGAGCGCGAAGCGCGATAAAAATATAGCATCGAGCGCGCGACGCGAGAACCAACAGTCGCGCGCTCTAGGCTCCAATGAAGTAAGTCTTTTGAGGGGCCAGTTAAAGTAAATTGGTTTAACGACTTCATATTCTCGAGCATGTCGACTTCAATATCCGAAAATGAAATCTTAGTAGAACTATTAAAATCAATTAATGTTTCCGAAAATATCGAGCACAACAAGATAATAGACATTAATGTGCCCAGTTTAATATGTAGGCCTTTTTATCAGAAAAATTTGTCTCGTGAAAGTATTAATGTGTAGAGTTTAATGTGTATAGTTTATTTATGTAGACTTTAATGTTCGAGCTTACAATTTTCGTGTTTAATGTGTAGAGTTAAATGTGCCGGGTTTTTGCGTGGAGACTTTAATGTGCACAGTTAATGTGTACAGTTCTAAAAAATTCGTTTATAAAAAGTTGTAGAGTTAATCGTCGAAAGTTAAATATATAGACTTAAATGTGCAGACTCGACGTTTTCGCTTAATGTGTAGAATTCATATAATTTGTAGATTCGATATGTGTAGTATCGACCGGGCCACGGAAGAACATCGTTAACTGCAAAATGAAGGAAGTCGAGAAAATCGACAAAAACTATTCAAATCTTTATTCACGTTTATCGTGGATTCTAATTCATTTTTTAAACTTTTTATATTGTTCCTAACTAATTTGCATATATTTTCATTTCTGCAAAAAAATAGTTTAAAATGTTAATTAATTATTGAATATGCAGTCAACAGTGTTGATTGGGATACTGAAATAGACCTTCCGTGAGTTGATAATTTTGGTAAAATATTACATATTATTAACATTATTGTTCAAATTATTCAATTTTCAAGAATAACATTTTAAAGGTATGTAATTTGGAACATTTTTTTGGAATAGTTCAACTTTTAAGGCTTACAATAAAAAATTCTTCAATTTTAACGATTTGCGATTTAGAACATTTAAATTTTTAAGGGTTACAAGTAAAGCCTTTTTAGTTTAAAAAAATTTGTGAATAACAATTCTCGAGTTGTGTTGATTTTTAAGATCGAAAGTCAAGGTTTTTCAATATTATGAATCTTCCAAATTGATGAAATTTCAAATGTAACTCATTTGCAATGACAGCATTTTAAATTTTAAAACTCAAAACTGGTATAATTTTACAATTCTAAATTAATAAAGTTAAAAATCCTTAAATTTCAATGATCAACAATCCCAAGTTCTACAATTTTGAAGATTTACAATCCAAAATCTTCAATCTTAAAGATTCGCCGTTTAAAAGTTTTCAATTTTAAAAGATTTGCAGCTCAAAGTCTGCAATTTTGAAAATTTGAAACTGAAATATATTAATTTTTAAGATTTATATTTTAAAGGTATGAAATTTTGAATGTTTATATGAATAAGTAACTCAGTTTTAAAGATTTACAATGGAAAATTGTTCAATTTTTAAGATTTATAATTGAAAACTTTCTAATTTTAAAATATGTATAAATAACAATCCTGAAATTGTAAAGATTAAACAAATTAAAAGTCAGGTTAAGATTTAAATCATGATAAATGCAGAATTTTTAATTTAAAACATAAACATTTTATAATTTTTTTCAAAAGTGTTTTAAATGAGAAATCGTGAATTTTAATGATAAAAATTTTAAATTATTACGTTTTTGAAAAGTTACAATTAAAAATTCTTGAATTTAAAAAATGTAGATATGCAAATTATTCCATCATCTAACCACTGAGCCACCGAGGCTCTTTATTATTATTATTATTATTATTATTAAAATTGTTATTATAATCAATAATTATTTCGTTTTTTAATCTGATCTTTTAACACGTTTCAAGGAAATCGAACCTTTTCTTTTATCGAAAATAAAAATAAAAATTTTATAACTATTATTAAATTTAATGAATTATTCAATGTTTATAAGGAATTCTTGAATTTTAACGGAATTAATTCATATTTATTTATTAAATGTACATAAATTCCAAAATATGTATCAGCAAAAGTCAAAATTATTGACATAGAATGAAAATATTTTCAACATACTTAGATTATAATCAGAGAGATTTGAAGAAACGAACAAATTTATTAAAAAATACATTTTTTAAATGTTAAGTCTGAAACAAATTATACTTTGTTTCACATAAACTAAAATATAACGTAATAAATTAAGTCAATTTTGAAGCTCTAAGAAATTTTAAAGAGATCTTCTTGAAAGAGGTAATTAAATCAGAAGAAACAATTTTATTAAATTCTTTTGAAAATATTGAACTATGTTATCGTTTCCACTTTAAACAAAGAAAAATATTTTTAAAAATAATTTTTTACCTACTAAATTTAAAAAAATATTACTTCTTTACATTAATGCCGTTATTAATTATTCAAAATACAGACTTACAATAATAATTTGACATTTTGCAATTTAAAATAAATATATATTATCGCTGTTCGATAATTTATTAAAGTCTGTAACTGCCCGTTACGGCATTTGCTCAAATTTTCTGTGACGTAATCTGCCGTCTATGATTTTGCAGTTAACGGAGTTTTCTTAAAGTTTAATAATTATTATTTTAAAAGTTATTAATAATTTGAAAAAATAGTGTTTAATCAGTTGTATCTTTTTCACGATTCCAATGATATAAAATAGTATATCATGCAAGCATAGAGGAAGTATAGGTCCCTCTCCCGTTTGGCACATACGATATTTTTTATAACAAATAAATTGCCCAACAGTCAATTAAAACAAGTCTAAATTTCCGGAAATTTATGGGCATGTTCGGTAATTTATGGTAATTTTACGGGTATATATGGTAATTTTCCAAACATTACTCAAAATTCCATTTTAAACATTTTTATAATGTTCCGGAAATTTATGAAATTTTGTGGTAATTTATGATAATGTTACAGGTAATTCATGTTAACTTACTAGAAATCGACTAAAATTCAATTTAAACATGTCTATGAATTTCCGGAAATTTATGGAAATTTTCAGTCATTTATGGTAATTTTACAGGTAAATAGAGTAACTTACCATAATTTTCCAAAAATTTCCTTTTAAAATTTTTTATAAATTTCCGAAAATTTATGAAATTTTTTGACAATTTATGGTAATATTACAGGTAATACATTGTAACTTACAATAAATCATGAAAAATTCCATTTTGAATATTTTTAGAAATTTCCGGAAAATTATGACATTTTTTGGTAATTTATGGAAATATTACAGGTAATAAATTGTAAGTAATGAAATAAATCACCCAAAATTCCGTTTTAGATATTTTTAGAAATTTATGAAATTTTCTGGAAATTTATGGTAATTTACCATAAATCGCCTAAAATTCAATATAATCATGTCTATAAATTTCCGGAAATTTATGGAAATTTTCAGTCATTTAGCATCAGTTGCCCAAACTTCCTTTCAAACATTTTTATAAGCTTCCGAAAATTTATGGAATTTTTCGGTAATTTATGGTATTATTACAAGTAATTTATGCTAACTTACCGTAAATGCCTAAAATTCAATTTAAACAGGTCTATTAATGTTCGAAAATTTATGGAAATTTTCAGTCATTTATGGTAATTTTTATAAATTTCCGGAAATTTATTAAATTTTTTGATATTTTATGGTACTACAGGTACTAAATTGCAACCTAAAATAAATCACCCGAAATTCCATTTTAGATATTTTTAGAAGTTTCCGGAAATTTATAGTAATATTACCAGTAATTTATGGTAACTGAAGATAAATTATACAAAATTCAATAAAAAAGTGTCTATAAATTTCGGGAAATTTCTGAACATTTCCGGTAATTTGATCAATTATATATGCAATTTATCATAAATTGCCCAAAATGCCCTATTAAACATTTTTATAAGTTTCCGAAATTTTTTTTTTGTAATTTATGGTAATATTACAGGTAATAAATTCAATTTAATCATGTCTATAAATTTCCGGAAATTTATGGAAATTTTCAGTTAGAAACGGTGATTTTACAGATAAATAGAGCAATTTACTATAAATTGCCTAAAGTTCTATTTTAAACATGTTTATAATGTTCCGGAAATTTATGAAATTTTTTCATAATTTATGGTAATATTACAGGTAATAAATTGTAACTTACAATAAATCACCCAAAATTCCATTTTGAGTATTTTTATAAATTTCCGGAAATTTATGAAATTTTCTAATAATTTATAGTATATTTACAGGTAATGTATGGTAACTTACCACAAATCGCCTAAAATTCAACTCAATCAAGCCTATAATTTTTCGGAGATTTATGGAAATTTTCAGTCATTTATGGTAATTTTACAGGTAAATAGAGTAACTTACCATAAATTGCCCAAAATTTCCTTTAAATTTTTTTTATAAACTTCCAGAAATTTATGACATTTTTGGTAATTTATGGTAATATTACAGGTAATTTATGAAAACTTAAGGTAAATGATCCACAATTCAATAAAAAAATTTCTATACATTTCCGGAAATTTCTGAAAATTTTCAAAAATTGTTCGTAATTTTCGGTAATTTGATCAATTATATGTGGCAACTTTCCATAAATTATCGTAAAATTCTATTGTTTAAAAATTTTTTTCAAAAGTAGACTAAAAATATTATTTGGATAGATTAGAAAATTTCATTCAAAGTTTTCACTAGATATCAAAAGTATTTAAAAACTATCTCAGTTACATTTTTCGATTAGGTCAAAAATTGAAAGAGTTGAAGGTTTTTCAAAATTTGAAACAAAAGTTTCTTATGAGTTTTCGGAATTTTTATCAAATTTTTCGATACACAAAGACAAGACTTGCAAATTATCCTAATGATATTTTGAATTTCGATAAAAATGAAAAAAAAGTTATATGCTTTTCAAAATTTTGAAAATTTTCAAAACATGAAGAAAAAATTTTGTTTAATATATTGAGAAACATGAACCCAAATTTCTACTAGATCTAAAATAAAAATAAAATAAATAAAATTTTTAAGATATACGTAAGTTTAAAGCATTATTTTTAGTAGATTTCAACAAGAAGAAAAATTATCTTGATGGAATTCGTTAAATAGGACACAAATTGATAATGTAGATTAATGCAACCGAAGTTTGGACGAACGAAATTAAAGCCTACGGCTTCTGTATCTATTAAAAAAAAACAACAATTGTATTTTTTGTTAACATTAAATTGAAAACATACCTTCTTCTTGTACGATGTCCAATTTTGTCTACACTGTTTTACTTTCTAAAGAGAACTGACTCCATAACCTAATTACCGAGCGCGAAGCGCGAGTGTCGCAATAACAAAGCAAACGCCAATGCCGTAGGGGCTTTGTGAACCTTCTTTAAAAATAAATAGAAAAATTTTCAGTTTCGATTTATGACGGTATTTCCTCTAGAGTTTAAATCACTGTTTTCGATTTGGGTTACAATATTTATAAAATTTTAAAAAATGTAGTTGAAGTATACATATTAAACATACGAAACCGAGCGCGAAGCGCGAGAGACCTTCTTTTTTACCATTGTTTATAATTTCTTCGATAATTCATTATTTTGTTTTTAAAAATATATAAAATATAAACATTTACTTTATTATTAATGTTTTGGGATT
This sequence comes from Druon quercuslanigerum, assembly GCA_010014905.2. Classification (NCBI taxonomy): domain Eukaryota; kingdom Metazoa; phylum Arthropoda; class Insecta; order Hymenoptera; family Cynipidae; genus Druon; species Druon quercuslanigerum. The sequence continues at coordinate 5,712 of JAAAKG020146410.1, forward strand.
TCAGAAAAAAATCTTGCACACAATTCATCACAATCATGACAATCTTCAATTCTGGATCGCAATAATACCAACATTTATTTTTAAGTTCAGCATTCCTGAAAATAAAACCAATAATAAAACGACCAAATTTTCACAACCATGATACAATGTTTTCATTGCAATTTGAAAAGGGATACAAAATTTTCTTTTTTTGAACAAAAATATAATATATATAATATAATTTTCATGAATTCTAAAAATTAACTTGATTATTTGACATTAAATAGGATTAAAAATTTTATTTTAATCTCACTTAAATTTCTTAGATTCAAAAAATCATTTTACAGAACAATTATAAACATGAGTAATAATTGATTAATGTAAAGAAATTTTAGAAGGCGATGAATTAAATTGACCATGTCACTCTTCTGCGACAACAAATAAACATAAACCGGTCCTTTCGAAGGTCACATTATCAAAGTACAGTTCCACCAAAAATTATTTCATTTAATCATATAAAATAATAATTTAAAAACCCAATAATAATTGAATTCTTTTGAAAAATAAGTGTAGAGAGATAACGAGTCGTGACTCTAGAACCAACGCTATCATCGATTTTATCAACATTACAGCAAAGGCTTTCGAAAGTTAGATAGTTTCTACATGAACGTGTTTACTCATAATGAAAAGCAACATTTTTATCTGCTTCCGGAAAGAATGCACAGAGCATTTAATCACTAATGTCAGATTCGATTTGGAGTAATAAATTGCTTAATTTTAAGATAAAAATTAGTGTTTTAAAATTATGGAATTATAGTTGTCACTTCGTTATTTTACAAAATTTTCTGCTGTGTATTTTATTTTATAATTTTTAGCTATTTAGAGATCATCTTTTATAGAATAAAAACATCTTACCAAAAATATCTAAGATAAAAAAAACAATTCTGCTATGTAAATATTTATTATTAAAATAAACATAGTTTGTGAAATTAAATTTTGCCAAGTAATTCTAATAGATATCTTAATTTCGAAATTTATTTCGGATCGTTAAAATTACAGAAATTTTGAGAATGTATTGTAAGGAGAGAAAATTAAAACTTGGCAAGTGCTTCTTTTTCCAAATTTCTGTAATTTTTTTCAATTTAATACATTATAAAATTTACATATTTTTTAGAATTACATGAAATTTTGTTATTTCGCAGACTATATTGATGTTATTGATACATTAATGTTTGGCGGAATTTTGTGCATCGTAAACATTTTTTTGGTAAGATACATACACTTTTAGTGACAGCATTCATATACAATTTTATAATGGGTCATGTACAAATTACGTAAGATAATAATAATAATAATATGATGTTGAATTTTCAAGCAGAAAAAACAATCTTGTTTTTTGAAAATTGAATCTTCAACCTAAAAATATGGTTTTCTACTAAAATAATTAAATTATAAAAAAACAGTTTTTAACGAAATAAATAAGTATCCGGATAAAAAAATTTTGCAAGGAAAAATAAAATAGTTCATTTTTCAATGAACAAAATTAATTTCAACTAAAAACAATTTCAATAAAATAGTTTAATTTTTAACCAAAGAACTTACTTTATAGTGAAGAATCTTCAAACAAAAAAATAAATTTTTAAGAAGCTAGTTACATTTTCAAACCGAGGATGAATTTTCGTCAATTTAAAAAAATTTCAAAATCTAAATATTTTTCAGAATCTCTGCAAAAACTTTGATTAAATTAAAACTTCGGAAAAGGAATAATAAAAAAAACTTGTAAGACTATTTATAATTATATTTTAAATTATTATATCTAATATTAATACAAATTACATCTATGCATTATATTTTATTTAGTATTAATTATTTGTATTCAACTTCAAAACGGGTTTTTTATTTAATAAATGTTTCTATTAAAAAAAGGGAAATTTTACCCAAAAAAATCTGTGTAGCAAAAAATTTCGCTGAGTGAAAAAAAAATTATGAGTAAAATCCAGACGGTTTGTTAAATCAAAGTTTTTGAAGAGATTCTAAAAAATATTTAGATTTTGAAATTTTTTTAAATTGACGAAAATTCATCCTCTTCAACCTAAAAATATGGTTCTCTTCTAAAATACTTGAATGATAAAAAAAGAGTTTTTAACGAAACAAATGAGTATCCGGATAAAAAAAATTCTGCAAGGAAAAATAAAATAGTTTATTTTTCAATTAACAAAATTTATTTCAACTAAAAAATTTTGTAATAAAATAGTTTATTTTTCATCCAAAGAACTGAATTTACAGTGAAGAATCTTAAAAAAAAAAATGAATTTGTAAGAAAATAGTTACATTTTCAACCCGATGATGAATTTTCGTCAATTTCAAAAAATTTGATAATCTATATATTTTTTAGATTCTCTTTAAAAACTTTGAGCAAGTTAAATCTTCGGAAAAGGAATAAGAAAAAAAAACTTGTTAGACTATTTTTAATTATATTTATAAATTCTTTAATTATTATACTTATCAGTACAATCCACATGGTTTGTAAAATCAAAGTTTTTGAAGAGATTCTTAAAAATATTTAGATTTAAAATTTTTTTAAATTGACGAAAATTCATCCTCGGGTTGAAAATGTAACTATTTTCTTACAAATACATTTTTTTGTTTGTTTGAAGATTCTTTACCGTAAAGTCAGTTCTTTGGTTGAAAAATAAGCTATTTTAATGAAGTTTTTATTTTTAGTTGAAATTAATTTTTTTCAATTAACAAAATTATTTTCAACTATAAAAAATTTAAATAAAATAGTTTAATTTTCAATAAAAGAACTGACTTTACAGTGAAGAATATTCCAACAAAAAAATGTATTTTTAAGAAAATAGTAGCATTTCCAACCCGAGGATGAATTATCGTCAATTTCAAGAAATTTCAAGAAATTTCAAAATCTAAATATTTTTTAGAATCTCTTCAAAAACTTTGATTAAATTAAATCTTCGGAAAAGGAATAAGAAAAAAAAATTCTTAGACAAATATCTGAGACTATGTCTCAAAATTTTTTATTTATTTGTTGTATTCCAAGATTTTGCATTAAAAAATGTTTTTAATCGCTATTTTAGCAATTAAGTCTACCTGGGGCTTGCACTATCAAAACCGATTTGTACAAAATGTTTAAAATAAATTGAAAAACTATAATTATATTTTAAATTATTATATCTAATATTAATACAAATTACATCTATGCATTTTATTTTATTTAGTATTAATTATTTGTATTAAACTTTAACATGGGTTCTTTATTTAATATATGTTTTTATTAAAAAAAAGTGAAATTTTACCCCAAAAAATCTGTGTCGCAAAAACTTTCGCTGAGTGAAAGTTTGGAAGAGATTCTAAAAAATATTTAGACTTTGAAATTTTTAAAAAATTGACCAAAATTCATCCTCGGGGTGAAAAGGTAACTATTTTCTTAAAAATTCATTTTTTGTGTGAAGATTCTTCACTGCAAAGTCAGTTCTTTGGTTGAAATTTAAGCTACTTTAATAAAGGTTTTTTTTTTAGTTGAAATTCACTTTTTTTCAATTAAAAAAATTAATATCAACTAAAAAAAATTAAATGAAATAGTTTCATTTTTAACCAAAGAACTGACTTTATAGTGAAGAATCTTTAAACAAAAAAATGAATTTGTAAGAAAATAGTTACATTTTCAATACGAGGATGAATTTTCGTTAATTTCAAAAAATTAAAAAATCTAATAATTTTTTAGAATCTCTTTAAAAACTTTTAAATTAAATCTTCGGAAAAGAAATCAGAAAAAAAATTGTTAGACAAATATCTGAGACTATGTCTAAAAAAAATTCGATTAATTTGTTGTTTTTCAAGATTTTGCATTTTTAATTTTTTTTAAAATAATTAACATAAATTGAAAACTATTAATAATTATATTTTAGATTATCATATCTAATATTAATACAAATTACATCTATGCATTATATTTTATTTAGTATTAATTATTTATATTACACTTTAAAATGGGTTCTTTATTTAATAAATGTTTTTATTAAAAAAGAGAAATTTTACCCAAAAAAAAATGTGTCGCAAAAAATTTCGCTGAGTGAAAGTTTTGAAGAGATTCTAAAAAATATTTAGATTTTCAAATTTTTTGAAATTCACGAAAATTCATCCTCGGGTTGAAAATGTAACTATTTTCTTACAAATTAATTTTTTTGTTTTATTTGAAGATTCTTTACTGTAAAGTAAGTTCTTTGGTTGAAAATTAGGCTATTTTAATGATGTTCTTTTTAGTTGAAATAAATTTTTTTTTTCAATTAGCAAAATTAATTTCAACTAAAAAAATTGCAATAAAATAGTTTAATTTTCAACCAAAGAACTGACTTTACAGTAAAGAATCTTAAAAAAATGAATTTTTAAGAAAATAGTTACATTTTCATCCCGCGGATGAATTTTTGTCAATTAAAAAAATTTCAAAATCTAAATATTTTTAGAATCACTTCACAAAAATTTGATTAAATTAAATCTTCGGAAAAGAAGTAAGAAAAAAAACTTGTTAGACAAATATCTGAGACTATGTCTGATAAAATTTTGATTTATTTGTTAAGCTATTTTAATAAAGTTTTTTTTTAGTTGAAATTAATTTTTTTGTCAATTAACAAAATTATTTTAACTAAAAAAAAATTCAATAAAATAGTTTAATTTTCAACCAAAGAACTGACTTTACAGTAAAGAATCTTCAAACAAAAAAATGCATTTTTAAGAAAATAGTTGCATTTCCAACCCGAGGATGAATTTTCGCCAATTTCAAGAAATTTTAAAATCTAAATATTTTTTAGAATCTCTTCAAAACCTTTGATTTTACAAACCGTGTGGATTGTACTGACAAGTTTTCACTTAGCAAAATTTTTTGCGACGCAGATGTTTTTGGGTAAAATTTCGCCTTTTTAAAGTAAGAACATTAATTTAATAAATAACCGGTTTTAAAGTGTAATAAA